>MU847658.1:0-49350 GCA_032690845.1 Eleusine coracana subsp. coracana
CCCCTCGAAGTGCTAGAGGCGTGGTGTTTTCGGGCGAACCCTTCATTGGGTTTGGGCTGCAACGAGCCCCTTCGCGATTTTTGCTAAGTTTTTGAAAAATGTCAATCTCCCCCTTGAAATGCTAGGGGCGAGGTGTTTTCGGGCGAACATTTCATTGGGTTTGGGCTGCAATGAGCCCCTTAGCAATTTTTGCTAATTTTTGAAAAATGCCACCCTCCCCCTCAAAGTGCTAGGGGCGAGGTGTTTTTAGGCGAACACTTCATTGGGTTTGGGCTGCAACGAGCCCCTTAGCGATTTTTGCTATGTTTTAGAAAAATGTCAATCTCCCCCTTGAGATGCTACGGGCGAGGTGTTTTCGGGCGAACACTTCATTCGGTTAGGGCTGCAATGAGCCCCTTAGCAATTTTTCCTAATTTTTGAAAAACGCCACCCTCCCCCTCAAAGTGCTAGGGGTGAGGTGTTTCAGGCAAACACTTCATTGGGTTTGGGCTGCAACGAGCCCCTTAATGATATTTGCTAATTTTCGAAATACGTCACCCTCTGCTTCGATGTGCTACGGGCGAGGTGTTTTCAGTCTAAGCCTTCATTGGGTTTGGGCTGCAACGAGCCCCTTAGCGATTTTTGCTATGTTTTAGAAAATGTCAATCTCCCCCTTGAGATGCTACGGGCGAGGTGTTTTCGGGCGAACACTTCGTTCGGTTAGGGCTGCAATGAGCCCCTTAGCAATTTTTCCTAATTTTTGAAAAACGCCACCCTCCCCCTCAAAGTGCTAGGGGTGAGGTGTTTTCAGGCAAACACTTCATTGGGTTTGGGCTGCAACGAGCCCCTTAATGATATTTGCTAATTTTCGAAATACGTCACCCTCTGCTTCGATGTGCTACGGGCGAGGTGTTTTCAGTCTAAGCCTTCATTGGGTTTGGGCTGCAATGAGCTCCATAGCGATTTTTGCTATGTTTTTGAAAAATGCCACCCTCCCGCTCGAAGTGCTAGGGGCGAGGTGTTTTCGGGCGAACCCTTCGTTGGGTTTTGGATGCAACAAGCCCCTTAGTGATTTTGCTAACTTTTTAAAAACGCCACCCTCCCCTCGAAGTGCTAGGGGCAAGGTGTTTTCGGGCGAACCCTTCATTGGGTTTGGGCTGCAATGTGCCCCTTAGCGATTTTTGCTAATTTTTGAAAAATGTCACCCTCCGCCTCGAAGTGCTAGGGCGAGGTGTTTTCAGTCGAACCCTTCGTTGGGTTTAGGCTGAATTGTGCTCCATAGCAATTTTTGCTATGTTTTTGAAAATTGCCACCCTCCCCCTCGAAGTGCTAGGGGCGAGGTGTTTTCGGGCGAACCCTTCATTGGGTTTGGGCTGCAACGAGCCCCTTAGCAATTTTTGCTAATTTTTTAAAAACGCCACCCTCCCCTCGAAGTGCTAGGGGCAAGGTGTTTTCGGGCGAACCCTTCATTGGGTTTGGGCTGCAATGTGCCCCTTAGCGATTTTCCTAAGTTTTTGAAAAATGTCACTCTCCCCCTCAAAATGCTAGGGGCAAGGTGTTTTCGGGCGAACCCTTCACTAGGTTAGGGCTCTAATGCTCCCCCTAGAGTTTTTGCTAAGTTATGGAAAACGCCACCCTTCCCGCCAAAGTGCTAGGGGCGGCGTGTTTTCGGGCGAACTCTTCGTTGGGTTTGGGTTCCAACGATCTCTTTAGCAATTTTTGCTATGTTTTTGAAAAATGCCACTCTCCCCCTCGAAATGCTAGGGGCAAGGTGTTTTCGGGCGAAACCTTCACTAGGTTAGGGCTGCAATGAGCCCCTTAGTGTTTTTGCTAAGTTTTGAAAAACGCCACCCTCCCCCTCAAAGTGCTAGGGGCGACGTGTTTTCGGGCGAACACTTCATTGGGTTTGGGCTGCAATGAGCCCCTTAGCAATTTTTTCGAAGTTTTTGAAAACCGCCATCCTCCGTCTCGAAGTGCTAGGGGCAAGGTATTTTCGGGAGAACCCTTTGTCGGGTTTGGGCTTCAACGAGCCCCTTAGCGGATTTTGCTATGTTTTTGAAAAATGTCACCCTCCCCCTCGAAATGCTAGGGGTGAGGTGTTTTCGGGCGAACCCTTCATTGGGTTAGGGCTGCAATGAGCCCCTTAGCGATTTTTGCTAATTTTTGAAAAACGCCACCCTCCCCCTCAAAGTGCTAGGGGCGAGGTGTTTTTGGGCGAACACTTCATTGGGTTTGGGCTGCAATGACCTCCGTAGCGATTTTTACTAAGTTTTTGAAAAATGCCACCCTCCCCCTCAAAGTGCTAGGGGCGAGGTGTTTTCAGGCGAACACATCATTGGGTTTGGGCTGCAATGAGCCCCTTAGCGATTTTTGCTAATTTTTGAAAAATGCCACCCTCCGCTTCGAAGTGCTAGGGTCGAGGTGTTTTCGGCCGAATCCTTCATTGGGTTTTGGCTGCAACGAGCCCCTTAGTGATTTTGCAAACTTTTTAAAAATTCCACCCTCCCCCTTGAAGTGCTAGGGGCGAGGTGTTTTCGGGCGAACCCTTCATTGGGTTTCGGCTGCAATGAGCCTCTTAGCGATTTTTGCTATGTTTTTGACAAACGCCACCCTCCCCCTCGAAGTGCTAGAGGCGTGGTGTTTTCGGGCGAACCCTTCATTGGGTTTGGGCTGCAACGAGCCCCTTCGCGATTTTTGCTAAGTTTTTGAAAAATGTCAATCTCCCCCTTGAAATGCTAGGGGCGAGGTGTTTTCGGGCGAACATTTCATTGGGTTAGGGCTGCAATGAGCCCCTTAGCAATTTTTGCTAATTTTTGAAAAATGCCACCCTCCCCCTCAAAGTGCTAGGGGCGAGGTGTTTTTAGGCGAACACTTCATTGGGTTTGGGCTGCAACGAGCCCCTTAGCGATTTTTGCTATGTTTTAGAAAAATGTCAATCTCCCCCTTGAAATGCTACGGGCGAGGTGTTTTCGGGCGAACACTTCGTTCGGTTAGGGCTGCAATGAGCCCCTTAGCAATTTTTCCTAATTTTTGAAAAACGCCACCCTCCCCCTCAAAGTGCTAGGGGTGAGGTGTTTTCAGGCAAACACTTCATTGGGTTTGGGCTGCAACGAGCCCCTTAATGATATTTGCTAATTTTCGAAATACGTCACCCTCTGCTTCGATGTGCTACGGGCGAGGTGTTTTCAGTCTAAGCCTTCATTGGGTTTGGGCTGCAACGAGCCCCTTAGCGATTTTTGCTATGTTTTAGAAAAATGTCAATCTCCCCCTTGAGATGCTACGGGCGAGGTGTTTTCGGGCGAACACTTCGTTCGGTTAGGGCTGCAATGAGCCCCTTAGCAATTTTTCCTAATTTTTGAAAAACGCCACCCTCCCCCTCAAAGTGCTAGGGGTGAGGTGTTTTCAGGCAAACACTTCATTGGGTTTGGGCTGCAACGAGCCCCTTAATGATATTTGCTAATTTTCGAAATACGTCACCCTCTGCTTCGATGTGCTACAGGCGAGGTGTTTTCAGTCTAAGCCTTCATTGGGTTTGGGCTGCAATGAGCTCCATAGCGATTTTTGCTATGTTTTTGAAAAATGCCACCCTCCCGCTCGAAGTGCTAGGGGCGAGGTGTTTTCGGGCGAACCCTTCGTTGGGTTTTGGATGCAACAAGCCCCTTAGTGATTTTGCTAACTTTTTAAAAACGCCACCCTCCCCTCGAAGTGCTAGGGGCAAGGTGTTTTCGGGCGAACCCTTCATTGGGTTTGGGCTGCAATGTGCCCCTTAGCGATTTTTGCTAATTTTTGAAAAATGTCACCCTCCGCCTCGAAGTGCTAGGGCGAGGTGTTTTCAGTCGAACCCTTCGTTGGGTTTAGGCTGAATTGTGCTCCATAGCAATTTTTGCTATGTTTTTGAAAATTGCCACCCTCCCCCTCGAAGTGCTAGGGGCGAGGTGTTTTCGGGCGAACCCTTCATTGGGTTTGGGCTGCAACGAGCCCCTTAGCAATTTTTGCTAATTTTTTAAAAACGCCACCCTCCCCTCGAAGTGCTAGGGGCAAGGTGTTTTCGGGCGAACCCTTCATTGGGTTTGGGCTGCAATGTGCCCCTTAGCGATTTTCCTAAGTTTTTGAAAAATGTCACTCTCCCCCTCAAAATGCTAGGGGCAAGGTGTTTTCGGGCGAACCCTTCACTAGGTTAGGGCTCTAATGCTCCCCCTAGAGTTTTTGCTAAGTTATGGAAAACGCCACCCTTCCCGCCAAAGTGCTAGGGGCGGCGTGTTTTCGGGCGAACTCTTCGTTGGGTTTGGGTTCCAACGATCTCTTTAGCAATTTTTGCTATGTTTTTGAAAAATGCCACTCTCCCCCTCGAAATGCTAGGGGCAAGGTGTTTTCGGGCGAAACCTTCACTAGGTTAGGGCTGCAATGAGCCCCTTAGTGTTTTTGCTAAGTTTTGAAAAACGCCACCCTCCCCCTCAAAGTGCTAGGGGCGACGTGTTTTCGGGCGAACACTTCATTGGGTTTGGGCTGCAATGAGCCCCTTAGCAATTTTTTCGAAGTTTTTGAAAACCGCCATCCTCCGTCTCGAAGTGCTAGGGGCAAGGTATTTTCGGGAGAACCCTTTGTCGGGTTTGGGCTTCAACGAGCCCCTTAGCGGATTTTGCTATGTTTTTGAAAAATGTCACCCTCCCCCTCGAAATGCTAGGGGTGAGGTGTTTTCGGGCGAACCCTTCATTGGGTTAGGGCTGCAATGAGCCCCTTAGCGATTTTTGCTAATTTTTGAAAAACGCCACCCTCCCCCTCAAAGTGCTAGGGGCGAGGTGTTTTTGGGCGAACACTTCATTGGGTTTGGGCTGCAATGACCTCCGTAGCGATTTTTACTAAGTTTTTGAAAAATGCCACCCTCCCCCTCAAAGTGCTAGGGGCGAGGTGTTTTCAGGCGAACACATCATTGGGTTTGGGCTGCAATGAGCCCCTTAGCGATTTTTGCTAATTTTTGAAAAATGCCACCCTCCGCTTCGAAGTGCTAGGGTCGAGGTGTTTTCGGCCGAATCCTTCATTGGGTTTTGGCTGCAACGAGCCCCTTAGTGATTTTGCAAACTTTTTAAAAATTCCACCCTCCCCCTTGAAGTGCTAGGGGCGAGGTGTTTTCGGGCGAACCCTTCATTGGGTTTCGGCTGCAATGAGCCTCTTAGCGATTTTTGCTATGTTTTTGACAAACGCCACCCTCCCCCTCGAAGTGCTAGAGGCGTGGTGTTTTCGGGCGAACCCTTCATTGGGTTTGGGCTGCAACGAGCCCCTTCGCGATTTTTGCTAAGTTTTTGAAAAATGTCAATCTCCCCCTTGAAATGCTAGGGGCGAGGTGTTTTCGGGCGAACATTTCATTGGGTTAGGGCTGCAATGAGCCCCTTAGCAATTTTTGCTAATTTTTGAAAAATGCCACCCTCCCCCTCAAAGTGCTAGGGGCGAGGTGTTTTTAGGCGAACACTTCATTGGGTTTGGGCTGCAACGAGCCCCTTAGCGATTTTTGCTATGTTTTAGAAAAATGTCAATCTCCCCCTTGAAATGCTACGGGCGAGGTGTTTTCGGGCGAACACTTCGTTCGGTTAGTGCTAGGGGTGAGGTGTTTTCAGGCAAACACTTCATTGGGTTTGGGCTGCAACGAGCCCCTTAATGATATTTGCTAATTTTCGAAATACGTCACCCTCTGCTTCGATGTGCTACGGGCGAGGTGTTTTCAGTCTAAGCCTTCATTGGGTTTGGGCTGCAATGAGCTCCATAGCGATTTTTGCTATGTTTTTGAAAAATGCCACCCTCCCCCTCGAAGTGCTAGGGGCGAGGTGTTTTCGGGCGAACCCTTCGTTGGGTTTTGGATGCAACAAGCCCCTTAGTGATTTTGCTAACTTTTTAAAAACGCCACCCTCCCCTCGAAGTGCTAGGGGCAAGGTGTTTTCGGGCGAACCCTTCATTGGGTTTGGGCTGCAATGTGCCCCTTAGCGATTTTTGCTAATTTTTGAAAAATGTCACCCTCCGCCTCGAAGTGCTAGGGCGAGGTGTTTTCAGTCGAACCCTTCGTTGGGTTTAGGCTGAATTGAGCTCCATAGCAATTTTTGCTATGTTTTTGAAAATTGCCACCCTCCCCCTCGAAGTGCTAGGGGCGAGGTGTTTTCGGGCGAACCCTTCATTGGGTTTGGGCTGCAACGAGCCCCTTAGCAATTTTTGCTAATTTTTTAAAAACGCCACCCTCCCCTCGAAGTGCTAGGGGCAAGGTGTTTTCGGGCGAACCCTTCATTGGGTTTGGGCTGCAATGTGCCCCTTAGCGATTTTTCCTAAGTTTTTGAAAAATGTCACTCTCCCCCTCAAAATGCTAGGGGCAAGGTTTTTTTCGGGCGAACCCTTCACTAGGTTAGGGCTCTAATGCTCCCCTTAGAGTTTTTGCTAAGTTTTTGAAAAACGACACCCTCTCCCTCGAAGTGCTAGTGGCAAGGTGTTTTCGGGCGAACCCTTCATTGGGTTTGGGCTGCAACGAGTCCCTTAGCCATTTTTGCAAAGTTTTTGAAAAATGCCACTCTCCCCCTCGAAGTGCTAGGGGCGAGGTGTTTTCGGGCGAACTCTTCATTGGGTTTGGGCTGCAACGAGCCCCTTAGCGATTTTTCCTATGTTTTTAAAAAATGTCTCTCTCCCGCTCAAAACGCTAGGGGCAAGGTGTTTTCGGGCGAAACCTTCACTAGGTTAGTGCTGCAATGAGCCCCTTAGTGTTTTTGCTAAGTTTTGAAAAACGCCACCCTCCCCCTCAAAGTGCTAGGGGCGACGTGTTTTCGGGCGAACACTTCATTGGGTTTGGGCTGCAATGAGCCCCTTAGCAATTTTTTCGAAGTTTTTGAAAACCGCCATCCTCCGTCTCGAAGTGCTAGGGGCAAGGTATTTTTAGGAGAACCCTTTGTCGGGATTGGGCTTCAACGAGCCCCTTAGCGGATTTTGCTATGTTTTTGAAAAATGTCACCCTCCCCCTCGAAATGCTAGGGGTGAGGTTTTTTTCGGGCGAACCCTTCGTTGCGTTAGGGCTGCAATGAGCCCCTTAGCAATTTTTGCTAACTTTTGAAAAACGCCACCCTCCCCCTCAAAGTGCTAGGGGCGAGGTGTTTTTGGGCGTGCACTTCATTGGGTTTGGGCTGCAATGAGCTCCGTAGCGATTTTTACTAAGTTTTTGAAAAATGCCACCCTCCCCCTCGAAGTGCTAGGGGCGAGGTGTTTTCAGGCGAAACCGTCGTTGGGTTTGGACTGCAATGAGCCCCTTAGCAATTTTTGCTAATTTTTCGAAAAATGCCACCCTCCCCCTCGAAGTGCTAGGGGTGAGGTGTTTTCGGGTGAACCCTTCATTGGGTTTGGGCTGCAACAAGACCCTTAGCAATTTTTGCTAATTTTTTAAAAACACCACCCTCCCCCTCGAAGTGCTTGGGGCGAGGTGTTTTCGGGCGAACCCTTCATTGGGTTTGGGCTGCAATGAGCTCCTTAGAGTTTTTGCTAAGTTTTGAAAATCGCCACCCTCCCCCTCAAAGTGCTAGGGGCGACGTGTTTTCGGGCGAACCCTTCGTTGGGTTTGGGTTGCAATGATCCCTTTAGCGATTTTTTTCATTCTTTTTGAAAAACACCACCCTCCTCCTCAAAGTGCTAGGGGCGAGGTGTTTTCAGGCGAACACTTCATTGGGTTTGGGCTGCAACGAGCCCCTTTGCAATTTTTGCTAATTTTTGAAAAACGTCACCCTCTGCCTCGAAGTGCTAGGGGTGAGGTGTTTTCGGGCGAACCCTTTGTTGGGTTTGGGCTGCAATGAGCTCCATAGCGATTTTTGCCATGTTTTTGAAAAATGCCACCCTCCCGCTCGATGTGCTAGGGGCGAGCTGTTTTTGGGCGAACCCTTCGTTGGGTTTTGGCTGCAACGAGCCCCTTAGTGATTTTGCTAACTTTTTAAAAACACCACCCTCCCCCTTGAAGTGCTAGGGGCGAGGTGTTTTCGGGCAAACTCTTCATTGGGTTTGGGCTGCAACAAGCCCCTTAGCAATTTTTGCTAAGTTTTTCAAAAATGTCAATCTCCCCCTCGAAATGCTAGGGGCAAGGTGTTTTTGGGCGAACACTTCGTTGGGTTAGGGCTGCAATGAGCCCCTTAGCGATTTTTGCTAATTTTTGAAAAACGCCACCCTCCCCCTCAAAGTGCTAGGGGCGAGGTGTTTTCAGGCGAACCCTTTGTCGGGTTTAGGCTGCAATGAGCTCCATAGCGGATTTTGCTAAGTTTTTGAAAAATGTCACCCTCCCCCTCCAAATGCTAGGGGCGAGGTATTTTCGGCCGAACCCTTCGTTGGGTTAGGGCTGCAATGAGCCCCTTAGCGATTTTTGCTAATTTTTGAAAAACGCCACCCTCCCTCTCAAAGTGCTAGGGGCGAGGTGTTTTTGGGCTAACACTTCATTGGGTTTGGGCTGCAACGAGATCCTTAGCGATTTTTCCTACGTTTTTGAAAAATGTCACTCTCCCCCTCGAAATGCTAGGGGCAAGGTGTTTTCGGGCGAACCCTTCACTAGAGTTTTTGATAATTTTGAAAAACGCCACCCTCCCCCTCAATGTGCTAGGGGCGACGTGTTTTCGGGCGAACACTTCATTGGGTTTGGGCTGCAATGTGCCCCTTAGCGATTTTTTCGAAGTTTTTGAAAATCGCCATCCTCCGTCTCGAACTGCTAGGGGCAAGGTATTTTCGGGCGAACCCTTTGTCGGGTTTGGGCTTCAACGAGCCCCTTAGCGGATTTTGCTAAGTTTTTGAAAAATGTCACCCTCCCCCTCGAAATGCTAGGGGTGAGGTGTTTTTGGGCGAACCCTTCGTTGGGTTAGGGCTGCAATGAGCCCCTTAGCGATGTTTGCTAATTTTTGAAAAACGCCACCCTCCCCCTCAAAGTGCTAGGGGCGAGATGTTTTTGGGCAAACACTTCGTTGGGTTTGGGCTGCAATGAGCTCCTTAGCGATTTTTGCTAAGTTTTTGAAAAATGCCACCCTCCCCCACGAAGTGCTAGAGGTGAGGTGTTTTCGGGCGAACCCTTCGTCGGGTTTGGGCTGCAATGAGCTCCTTAGCGATTTTTGCTATGTTTTTGAAAAATGCCACCCTTCCCCTCGAAGTGCTAGGGGTGAGGTGTTTTCGAACGAACCCTTCGTTGGGTTTGGGCTGCAACGAGCCCCTTAGCGATTTTTGCTAATTTTTGAAAAATGCCACCCTCCCCCTCGAAGTGCTAGGGGCGAGGTGTTTTCGGGCGAAACCTTCATTGGGTTTGGACTGCAATGAGCCCCTTAGCGATTTTTGCTAATTTTTTGAAAAATGTCAATCTCCCCCTCGAAATGCTAGGGGCGAGGTGTTTTCGGGTGAACCCTTCGTTGGGTTTGGGCTGCAACGAGCCCCTTAGTGATTTTTGCTAATATTTGAAAAACGCCACCCTCCCCCTCAAAGTGCTAAGGGCAAGGTGTTTTTGGGTGAACACTTCATTGGGTTTGGGCTGCAACGAGCCCCATAGCGATTTTTGCTAATTTATTGAAAAATGCCACCCTCCCTCTTGAAGTGCTAGGGGCAAGGTGTTTTCGGGCGAACCCTTCATCGGGTTTCGGCTGCAATGAGCCCCTTAGTGATTTTTGCTAATTTTTGAAAAATGTCACCCTCCGCCTCGAAGTGCTCGGGGCGAGGTGTTTTCAGTTGAATCCTTCATTGGGTTTGGGCTGCAATGAGCTCCATAGTGATTTTTGCTAAGTTTTTGAAAAATGCCTCCCTCCCCCTCGATGTGCTAGGGGCGAGGTGTTTTCCGGTGAACCCTTTGTTGGGTTTGGGCTGCAACGAGCCTCTTAGCGATTTTTGCTAATTTTTTAAAACTGCCACCCTCCCCCTTGAAGTGCTAGGGGCGAGGTGTTTTCGGGTGAACCCTTCATTGGGTTTGGGCTGCAATGAGCCCCTTAGCAATTTTTGCTAAGTTTTTGACAAACGCCACCCACCCCCTCGAAGTGCTAAAGGCGAGGTGTTTTCGGTTGAACCCTTCGTTGGGTTTGGGTTGCAACGATCCCTTTAGCAATTTTTGCTAATTTTTGAAAAACATCACCCTCCGCCTCAAGTGCTAGGGGCGAGGTGTTTTCAGTCAAACCCTTCGTTGGGTTTGGGCTGCAATGAGATCCATAGCGATTTTTGCTAAGTTTTTGAAAAATCGCCATCCTCCGTCTCGAAGTGCTAGGGGCAAGGTATTTTCGGGCGAACCCTTTGTCGGGTTTGGGCTTCAACGAGCCCCTTAGCGGATTTTGCTAAGTTTTTGAAAAATGTCACCCTCCCCCTCGAAATGCTAGGGGTGAGGTGTTTTCGGGTGAACCCTTCATTGGGTTTGGGCTGCAATGAGCCCTTTAGCAATTTTTGCTAAGTTTTTGACAAACGCCACCCTCCCCCTCGAAATGCTAAGGGCGAGGTGTTTTCTGGCGAACCCTTCGTCAGGTTTGGGCTGCAACGAGCCCCTTAGCGAGTTTTGCTAGTTTTTGAAAAACGTCACCCTCCCCCTCGAAGTGCTAGGGGCGAGGTGTTTTCAGTCGAACCCTTCGTTGGGTTTGGGCTGCAATGAGCTCCGTAGCGATTTTTGCTAAGTTTTTGAAAAACGCCACCCTCCCCCTCGAAGTGCTAGAGGCGAGGTGTTTTTGGGCGAACCCTTCGTTGGGTTTGGGTTGCAATGATCCCTTTAGAAATTTTTGCTATGTTTTCAAAAAATGCCACCCTCCCCCTCGATGTGCTAGGGGTGAGGTGTTTTCGGGTGAACTCCTCATTGGGTTTGGGCTGCAATGAGCTCCTTAGCGATTTTTGCTAAGTTTTTGAAAAATGCCACCCTCCCCCTCGAAGTGCTAGGGGTGTTGTGTTTTCGGGGGAACCCTTCGTCGGGTTTGGGCTGCAATGAGCTCCTTAGCGATTTTTGCTAAGTTTTTCAAAAATGCCACCCTTCCCCTCGAAGTGCTAGGGGTGAGGTGTTTTCGGACGAACCCTTCGTTGGGTTTGGGCTGCAACGAGCCCCTTAGCGATTTTTGCTAATTTTTGAAAAATGCCACCCTCCCCCTCGAAGTGCTAGGGGCGAGGTGTTTTCGGGCGAAGGTTTGGACTGCAATGAGCCCCTTAGCGATTTTTGCTAATTTTTTGAAAAATGTCAATCTCCCCCTCGAAATGCTAGGGGCGAGGTGTTTTCGGGTGAACCCTTCGTTGGGTTTGGGCTGCAACGAGCCCCTTAGTGATTTTTGCTAATATTTGAAAAACGCCACCCTCCCCCTCAAAGTGCTAAGGGCGAGGTGTTTTTGGGTGAACACTTCATTGGGTTCGGGCTGCAACGAGCCCCATAGCGATTTTTGCTAATTTATTGAAAAATGCCACCCTCCCTCTTGAAGTGCTAGGGGCAAGGTGTTTTCGGGCGAACCCTTCATCGGGTTTCGGCTGCAATGAGCCCCTTTGTGATTTTTGCTAATTTTTGAAAAATATCACCCTCCGCCTCGAAGTGCTCGGGGTGAGGTGTTTTCAGTTGAATCCTTCATTGGGTTTGGGCTGCAATGAGCTCCATAGCGATTTTTGCTATGTTTTTGAAAAATGCCTCCCTCCCCCTCGATGTGCTAGGGGCGAGGTGTTTCCGGTGAACCCTTTGTTGGGTTTGGGCTGCAACGAGCCTCTTAGCGATTTTTGCTAATTTTTTAAAACTGCCACCCTCCCCCTTGAAGTGCTAGGGGCGAGGTGTTTTCGGGTGAACCCTTCATTGGGTTTGGGCTGCAATGAGCCCCTTAGCAATTTTTGCTAAGTTTTTGACAAACGCCACCCACCCCCTCGAAGTGCTAAAGGCGAGGTGTTTTCGGTTGAACCCTTCGTTGGGTTTGGGTTGCAACGATCCCTTTAGCAATTTTTGCTAATTTTTGAAAAACATCACCCTCCGCCTCAAGTGCTAGGGGCGAGGTGTTTTCAGTCAAACCCTTCATTGGGTTTGGGCTGCAATGAGCTCCATAGCGATTTTTGCTAAGTTTTTGAAAAATCACCATCCTCCGTCTCGAAGTGCTAGGGGCAAGGTATTTTCGGGCGAACCCTTTGTCGGGTTTGGGCTTCAATGAGCCCCTTAGCGGATTTTGCTAAGTTTTTGAAAAATGTCACCCTCCCCCTCGAAATGCTAGGGGTGAGGTGTTTTCGGGTGAACCCTTCATTGGGTTTGGGCTGCAATGAGCCCTTTAGCAATTTTTGCTAAGTTTTTGACAAACGCCACCCTCCCCCTCGAAATGCTAAGGGCGAGGTGTTTTCTGCCGAACCCTTCGTCAGGTTTGGGCTGCAACGAGCCCCTTAGCGAGTTTTGCTAGTTTTTGAAAAACGTCACCCTCCCCCTCGAAGTGCTAGGGGCGAGGTGTTTTCAGTCGAACCCTTCGTTGGGTTTGGGCTGCAATGAGCTCCGTAGCGATTTTTGCTAAGTTTTTGAAAAACGCCACCCTCCCCCTCAAAGTGCTAGGGGTGAGGTGTTTTTGGGTGAATCCTTCATTGGGTTTGGCTGCAATGAGCCCCTTAGTAATTTTTGCTAAGTTTTTGATAAACGCCACCCTCCCCCGGGAAGTGCTAGAGGCGAGGTGTTTTTGGGCGAACCCTTCGTTGGGTTTGGGTTGCAATGATCCCTTTAGAAATTTTTGCTATGTTTTCAAAAAATGCCACCCTCCCCCTCGATGTGCTAGGGGTGAGGTGTTTTCGGGTGAACTCCTCATTGGGTTTGGGCTGCAATGAGCTCCTTAGCGATTTTTGCTAAGTTTTTGAAAAATGCCACCCTCCCCCTCGAAGTGCTAGGGGTGTTGTGTTTTCGGGGGAACCCTTCGTCGGGTTTGGGCTGCAATGAGCTCCTTAGCGATTTTTGCTAAGTTTTTAAAAAATGCCACCCTTCCCCTCGAAGTGCTAGGGGTGAGGTGTTTTCGGACGAACCCTTCGTTGGGTTTGGGCTGCAACGAGCCCCTTAGCGATTTTTGCTAATTTTTGAAAAATGCCACCCTCCCCCTCGAAGTGCTAGGGGCGAGGTGTTTTCGGGCGAAGGTTTGGACTGCAATGAGCCCCTTAGCGATTTTTGCTAATTTTTTGAAAAATGTCAATCTCCCCCTCGAAATGCTAGGGGCGAGGTGTTTTCGGGTGAACCCTTCGTTGGGTTTGGGCTGCAACGAGCCCCTTAGTGATTTTTGCTAATATTTGAAAAACGCCACCCTCCCCCTCAAAGTGCTAAGGGCGAGGTGTTTTTGGGTGAACACTTCATTGGGTTCGGGCTGCAACGAGCCCCATAGCGATTTTTGCTAATTTATTGAAAAATGCCACCCTCCCTCTTGAAGTGCTAGGGGCAAGGTGTTTTCGGGCGAACCCTTCATCGGGTTTCGGCTGCAATGAGCCCCTTTGTGATTTTTGCTAATTTTTGAAAAATATCACCCTCCGCCTCGAAGTGCTCGGGGTGAGGTGTTTTCAGTTGAATCCTTCATTGGGTTTGGGCTGCAATGAGCTCCATAGCGATTTTTGCTATGTTTTTGAAAAATGCCTCCCTCCCCCTCGATGTGCTAGGGGCGAGGTGTTTCCGGTGAACCCTTTGTTGGGTTTGGGCTGCAACGAGCCTCTTAGCGATTTTTGCTAATTTTTTAAAACTGCCACCCTCCCCCTTGAAGTGCTAGGGGCGAGGTGTTTTCGGGTGAACCCTTCATTGGGTTTGGGCTGCAATGAGCCCCTTAGCAATTTTTGCTAAGTTTTTGACAAACGCCACCCACCCCCTCGAAGTGCTAAAGGCGAGGTGTTTTCGGTTGAACCCTTCGTTGGGTTTGGGTTGCAACGATCCCTTTAGCAATTTTTGCTAATTTTTGAAAAACATCACCCTCCGCCTCAAGTGCTAGGGGCGAGGTGTTTTCAGTCAAACCCTTCATTGGGTTTGGGCTGCAATGAGCTCCATAGCGATTTTTGCTAAGTTTTTGAAAAATCGCCATCCTCCGTCTCGAAGTGCTAGGGGCAAGGTATTTTCGGGCGAACCCTTTGTCGGGTTTGGGCTTCAACGAGCCCCTTAGCGGATTTTGCTAAGTTTTTGAAAAATGTCACCCTCCCCCTCGAAATGCTAGGGGTGAGGTGTTTTCGGGTGAACCCTTCATTGGGTTTGGGCTGCAATGAGCCCTTTAGCAATTTATGCTAAGTTTTTGACAAACGCCACCCTCCCCCTCGAAATGCTAAGGGCGAGGTGTTTTCTGGCGAACCCTTCGTCAGGTTTGGGCTGCAACGAGCCCCTTAGCGAGTTTTGCTAGTTTTTGAAAAACGTCACCCTCCCCCTCGAAGTGCTAGGGGCGAGGTGTTTTCAGTCGAACCCTTCGTTGGGTTTGGGCTGCAATGAGCTCCGTAGCGATTTTTGCTAAGTTTTTGAAAAACGCCACCCTCCCCCTCAAAGTGCTAGGGGTGAGGTGTTTTTGGGTGAATCCTTCATTGGGTTTGGCTGCAATGAGCCCCTTAGTAATTTTTGCTAAGTTTTTGATAAACGCCACCCTCCCCCGGGAAGTGCTAGAGGCGAGGTGTTTTTGGGCGAACCCTTCGTTGGGTTTGGGTTGCAATGATCCCTTTAGCAATTTTTGCTATGTTTTCAAAAAATGCCACCCTCCCCCTCGATGTGCTAGGGGTGAGGTGTTTTCGGGTGAACTCCTCACTGGGTTTGGGCTGCAATGAGCTCCTTAGCGATTTTTGCTAAGTTTTTAAAAAATGCCACCCTTCCCCTCGAAGTGCTAGGGGTGAGGTGTTTTCGGACGAACCCTTCGTTGGGTTTGGGCTGCAACGAGCCCCTTAGCGATTTTTGCTAATTTTTGAAAAATGCCACCCTCCCCCTCGAAGTGCTAGGGGCGACGTGTTTTCGGGCGAAGGTTTGGACTGCAATGAGCCCCTTAGCGATTTTTGCTAATTTTTTGAAAAATGTCAATCTCCCCCTCGAAATGCTAGGGGCGAGGTGTTTTCGGGTGAACCCTTCGTTGGGTTTGGGCTGCAACGAGCCCCTTAGTGATTTTTGCTAATATTTGAAAAACGCCACCCTCCCCCTCAAAGTGCTAAGGGCGAGGTGTTTTTGGGTGAACACTTCATTGGGTTTGGGCTGCAACGAGCCCCATAGCGATTTTTGCTAATTTATTGAAAAATGCCACCCTCCCTCTTGAAGTGCTAGGGGCAAGGTGTTTTTGGGCGAACCCTTCATCGGGTTTCGGCTGCAATGAGCCCCTTTGTGATTTTTGCTAATTTTTGAAAAATATCACCCTCCGCCTCGAAGTGCTCGGGGCGAGGTGTTTTCAGTTGAATCCTTCATTGGGTTTGGGCTGCAATGAGCTCCATAGCGATTTTTGCTTTGTTTTTGAAAAATGCCTCCCTCCCCCTCGATGTGCTAGGGGCGAGGTGTTTCCGGTGAACCCTTTGTTGGGTTTGGGCTGCAACGAGCCTCTTAGCGATTTTTGCTAATTTTTTAAAACTGCCACCCTCCCCCTTGAAGTGCTAGGGGCGAGGTGTTTTCGGGTGAACCCTTCATTGGGTTTGGGCTGCAATGAGCCCCTTAGCTATTTCCGCTATGTTTTTGACAAACGCCACCCTCCCCCTCGAAGTGCTAGGGGCGAGGTGTTTTTGGGTGAACCCTTCATTGGGTTTGGGCTACAATGAGCCCCTTAGCAATTTTTGCTAAGTTTTTGACAAATGCCACCCTCCCCCTCGAAGTGCTAAAGGCGAGGTGTTTTCGGTTGAACCCTTCGTTGGGTTTGGGTTGCAACGATCCCTTTAGCAATTTTTGCTAATTTTTGAAAAACATCACCCTCCGCCTCAAGTGCTAGGGGCGAGGTGTTTTCAGTCAAACCCTTCGTTGGGTTTGGGCTGCAATGAGCTCCATAGCAATTTTTGCTAAGTTTTTGAAAAATGCCACCCACCCCCTCGAAGTGCTAGGGGCGAGGTGTTTTCGGGGGAACCCATTATTGGGTTTGGGCTGCAACGAGCCCCTTAGCGATTTTTGCTAATTTTTTCAAAACACCACCCTCCCCTTCGAAGTGCTAGGGGCAAGGTGTTTTCGGGTGAACCCTTCATTGGGTTTGGGCTGCAATGAGCCCCTTAGCAATTTTTGCTAAGTTTTTGACAAACGCCACCCTCCCCCTCGAAATGCTAAGGGCGAGGTGTTTTCAGGCGAACCCTTCGTCAGGTTTGGGCTGCAACGAGCCCCTTAGCGAGTCCAAACCCTTCACTAGGTTAGGGCTGCAATGAGCCCCTTAGAGTTTTTGCTAAGTTTTGAAAAACGCCACCCTCCCCCTCAAAGTGCTAGGGGTGACGTGTTTTTGGGCGAACACTTCAATGGGTTTGGGCTGCAATGAGCCCCTTAGCGATTTTTTCTAAGTTTTTGATAAACGCCACCCTCCCCCGGGAAGTGCTAGAGGCGAGGTGTTTTTGGGCGAACCCTTCGTTGGGTTTGGGTTGCAATGATCCCTTTAGCAATTTTTGCTATGTTTTCAAAAAATGCCACCCTCCCCCTCGATGTGCTAGGGGTGAGGTGTTTTCGGGTGAACTCCTCATTGGGTTTGGGCTGCAATGAGCTCCTTAGCGATTTTTGCTAAGTTTTTAAAAAATGCCACCCTTCCCCTCGAAGTGCTAGGGGTGAGGTGTTTTCGGACGAACCCTTCGTTGGGTTTGGGCTGCAACGAGCCCCTTAGCGATTTTTGCTAATTTTTGAAAAATGCCACCCTCCCCCTCGAAGTGCTAGGGGCGAGGTGTTTTCGGGCGAAGGTTTGGACTGCAATGAGCCCCTTAGCGATTTTTGCTAATTTTTTGAAAAATGTCAATCTCCCCCTCGAAATGCTAGGGGCGAGGTGTTTTCGGGTGAACCCTTCGTTGGGTTTGGGCTGCAACGAGCCCCTTAGTGATTTTTGCTAATATTTGAAAAACGCCACCCTCCCCCTCAAAGTGCTAAGGGCGAGGTGTTTTTGGGTGAACACTTCATTGGGTTTGGGCTGCAACGAGCCCCATAGCGATTTTTGCTAATTTATTGAAAAATGCCACCCTCCCTCTTGAAGTGCTAGGGGCAAGGTGTTTTTGGGCGAACCCTTCATCGGGTTTCGGCTGCAATGAGCCCCTTTGTGATTTTTGCTAATTTTTGAAAAATATCACCCTCCGCCTCGAAGTGCTCGGGGCGAGGTGTTTTCAGTTGAATCCTTCATTGAGTTTGGGCTGCAATGAGCTCCATAGCGATTTTTGCTTTGTTTTTGAAAAATGCCTCCCTCCCCCTCGATGTGCTAGGGGCGAGGTGTTTCCGGTGAACCCTTTGTTGGGTTTGGGCTGCAACGAGCCTCTTAGCGATTTTTGCTAATTTTTTAAAACTGCCACCCTCCCCCTTGAAGTGCTAGGGGCGAGGTGTTTTCGGGTGAACCCTTCATTGGGTTTGGGCTGCAATGAGCCCCTTAGCTATTTCCGCTATGTTTTTGACAAACGCCACCCTCCCCCTCGAAGTGCTAGGGGCGAGGTGTTTTTGGGTGAACCCTTCATTGGGTTTGGGCTACAATGAGCCCCTTAGCAATTTTTGCTAAGTTTTTGACAAATGCCACCCTCCCCCTCGAAGTGCTAAAGGCGAGGTGTTTTCGGTTGAACCCTTCGTTGGGTTTGGGTTGCAACGATCCCTTTAGCAATTTTTGCTAATTTTTGAAAAACATCACCCTCCGCCTCAAGTGCTAGGGGCGAGGTGTTTTCAGTCAAACCCTTCGTTGGGTTTGGGCTGCAATGAGCTCCATAGCAATTTTTGCTAAGTTTTTGAAAAATGCCACCCACCCCCTCGAAGTGCTAGGGGCGAGGTGTTTTCGGGGGAACCCATTATTGGGTTTGGGCTGCAACGAGCCCCTTAGCGATTTTTGCTAATTTTTTCAAAACACCACCCTCCCCTTCGAAGTGCTAGGGGCAAGGTGTTTTCGGGTGAACCCTTCATTGGGTTTGGGCTGCAATGAGCCCCTTAGCAATTTTTGCTAAGTTTTTGACAAACGCCACCCTCCCCCTCGAAATGCTAAGGGCGAGGTGTTTTCAGGCGAACCCTTCGTCAGGTTTGGGCTGCAACGAGCCCCTTAGCGAGTCCAAACCCTTCACTAGGTTAGGGCTGCAATGAGCCCCTTAGAGTTTTTGCTAAGTTTTGAAAAACGCCACCCTCCCCCTCAAAGTGCTAGGGGTGACGTGTTTTTGGGCGAACACTTCAATGGGTTTGGGCTGCAATGAGCCCCTTAGCGATTTTTTCTAAGTTTTTGAAAATCGCCACCCTCCCTCTCGAAGTGCTAGGGGCAAGGTGTTTTCACGCGAATCCTTCATTGGGTTTGGGCTTCAACGAGCCCCTTAGCGGATTTTGCTAAGTTTTTGAAAAATGTCATCCTCCCCCTCGAAGTGCTAGGGGCAAGGTGTTTTCGGGTGAACCCTTCGTTGGGTTAGGGCTGCAATAAGCCCCTTAGCGATTTTTGCTAATTTTTTAAAAACGCCACCCTCCCCCTCAAAGTGCTAGGATCGAGGTGTTTTCGGGGGAACCCATTATTGGGTTTGGGCTGCAATGAGCTCCATAGAAATTTTTGCTAAGTTTTTGAAAAATGCCACCCACCCCCTCGAAGTGCTAGGGGCGAGGTGTTTTCGGGGGAACCCATTATTGGGTTTGGGCTGCTATTTTTGCTAATTTTTTCAAAACACCACCCTCCCCTTCGAAGTGCTAGGGGCGAGGTGTTTTCGGGTGAACCCTTCATTGGGTTTGGGCTGCAATGAGCCCCTTAGCAATTTTTGCTAAGTTTTTGACAAACGCCACCCTCCCCCTCGAAATGCTAAGGGCGAGGTGTTTTCAGGCGAACCCTTCGTCAGGTTTGGGCTGCAACGAGCCCCTTAGCGAGTTTTGCTAGTTTTTGACAAACGTCACCCTCCCCCTCGAAGTGCTAGGGGCGAGGTGTTTTCAGTCGAACCCTTCGTTGGGTTTGGGCTGCAATGAGCTCCGTAGCGATTTTTGCTAAGTTTTTGACAAACGCCACCCTCCTCCTCGAAGTGCTAAAGGCGAGGTGTTTTCGGTTGAACCCTTCGTTGGGTTTGGGTTGCAACGATCCCTTTAGCAATTTTTGCTAATTTTTGAAAAACATCACCCTCCGCCTCAAGTGCTAGGGGCGAGGTGTTTTCAGTCAAACCCTTCGTTGGGTTTGGGCTGCAATGAGCTCCATAGCGATTTTTGCTAAGTTTTTGAAAAATGCCACCCACCCCCTCGAAGTGCTTGGGGCGAGGTGTTTTCGGGGGAACCCATTATTGGGTTTGGGCTGCAACGAGCCCCTTAGTGATTTTTGCTAATTTTTTCAAAACACCACCCTCCCCTTCGAAGTGCTAGGGGCGAGGTGTTTTCGGGTGAACCCTTCATTGGGTTTGGGCTGCAATGAGCCCCTTAGCAATTTTTGCTATGTTTTTGACAAACGCCACCCTCCCCCTCCAAATGCTAAGTGCGAGGTGTTTTCAGGCGAACCCTTCGTCAGGTTTGGGCTGCAACGAGCCCCTTAGCGAGTTTTGCTAGTTTTTGAAAAACGTCACCCTCCCCCTCGAAGTGCTAGGGGCGAGGTGTTTTCAGTCGAACCCTTCGTTGGGTTTGGGCTGCAATGAGCTCCGTAGCGATTTTTGCTAAGTTTTTGAAAAACGCCACCCTCCCCCTCAAAGTGCTAGGGGTGAGGTGTTTTCGGGTGAATCCTTCATTGGGTTTGGCTGCAGTGAACCCCTTAGTAATTTTTGCTAAGTTTTTGATAAACGCCACCCTCCCCCGGGAAGTGCTAGAGGCGAGGTGTTTTCGGGCAAACCCTTCACTAGGTTAGGGCTGCAATGAGCCCCTTAGAGTTTTTGCTAAGTTTTGAAAAACGCCACCCTCCCCCTCAAAGTGCTAGGGGTGACGTGTTTTTGGGCGAACACTTCAATGGGTTTGGGCTGCAATGAGCCCCTTAGCGATTTTTTCTAAGTTTTTGAAAATCGCCACCCTCCCTCTCGAAGTGCTAGGGGCAAGGTGTTTTCACGCGAATCCTTCATTGGGTTTGGGCTTCAACGAGCCACTTAGCGGATTTTGCTAAGTTTTTGAAAAATGTCATCCTCCCCCTCGAAATGCTAGGGGCAAGGTGTTTTCGGGTGAACCCTTCGTTGGGTTAGGGCTGCAATAAGCCCCTTAGCGATTTTTGCTAATTTTTTAAAAACGCCACCCTCCCCCTCAAAGTGCTAGGGGCGAGGTGTTTTCGGGCGAACACTTCGTTGGGTTTGGGCTACAATGAGCTCCTTAGCGATTTTTGCTAAGTTTTTGAA
The DNA here is from genome assembly GCA_032690845.1 of Eleusine coracana subsp. coracana. NCBI lineage: Eukaryota > Viridiplantae > Streptophyta > Magnoliopsida > Poales > Poaceae > Eleusine > Eleusine coracana. The sequence continues at coordinate 20,308 of MU847658.1, forward strand.
AAATGTCACCCTCCCCCCTCGAAATGCTAGGGGTGAGGTGTTTTCGGATGAACCCTTCATTGGGTTTGGGCTACAACGAGTCCCTTAGTGATTTTTACTAAGTATATGAAAAATGCCACCCTCCCCGTCGAAGTGCTAGGGCAAGGTGTTTTTGGGCGAACCCTTCATTGGGTTTGGGCTGCAACGATCTCATTAGCGATTTTTGCTAATTTTTTGAAAAATGTCAATCTCCCCCTCGAAATGCTAATTGCAAGGTGTTTTCGGGTGAACCCTTCACTAGGTTAGAGCTGCAATGAGCCCCTTAGAGTTTTTTGCTAAGTTTATGAAAAATGCCACCCCCCTCCTCAAAGTGCTAGGGGTGAGGTGTTTTCAGGTGCACCCTTCATTGGGTTTGGGCTTCAACGAACCCTTCATTGGGTTTGGGCTGCAACGATCCCTTTAGAGATTTTTGCTAAGTTTTTGAAAAACGACACCCTCCCCCTCAAAGTGCTAGGGGTGAGGTGTTTTCAGGTGCACCCTTCATTGGGTTTGGGCTGCAACGAGCCCCTTAGCGATTTTTGCTAGTTTTTGAAAAACGACACCCTCCCCCTCGAAGTGCTAGGGGCAAGGTGTTTTTGGGCGAACCCTTCATTGGGTTTGGGCTGCAACGAGCCACTTAGCGATTTTTGCTAAGTTTTTAGAAAATGCCACCCTCCCCCTCGATGTGCTAGGGGCAAGGTGTTTTTGGGCGAACCCTTCATTGGGTTTGGGCTGCAACGAGCCCCTTAGCAATTTTTGCTACGTTTTTGCAAAACCCACCGTCCCTCATGAAGTGCTAGGGGCGAGGTGTTTCTGGGCGAACCCTTCGTTGGGTTTGGGCTGCAATGAGCCCCTTAGCGATTTTTGCTAAGTTTTTGAAAAATGATACCCTCCCCCTCGAAGTGATAGGAGCAAGGTGTTTTCGGGCGAACTCTTCATTGGGTTTGGGCTGCAACGAGTCCCTTAGCGATTTTTACTAAGTTTTTGAAAAATGCCACCCTCCCCCTCGAAGTGCTAGGGCAAGGTGTTTTTGGGCGAACCCTTCATTGGGATTGGGCTGTAACGATCCCTTTAGGGGGGTTTGTTAAGTTTTTGAAAAACGCCACCCTCCCCCTCAAAGTGCTAGGGTGAGGTGTTTTCAGGTGCACCCTTCATTGGGTTTGGGCTGCAACGAGCCCCTTAGCGATTTTTGCTAGATTTTGAAAAACGACACCCTCCCCCTCAAAATGCTATGGGCAAGGTGTTTTCGGGCGAACCCTTCATTGGGTTTGGGCTGCAACGAGCCGCTTAGCGATTTTTGCTAAGTTTTTAAAAAAGGCCACCCTCCCCCCTCGAAGTGCTAGGGGCATGGCGTTTTTGGGCGAACCCGTCATTGGGTTTGGGCTGCAACGAGCCCCTTTGCGATTTTTGCTAAGTTTTTGCAAAATCCACCGTCCCTCTTGAAGTGCTAGGGGTGAGGTGTTTTCGGGCGAACCCTTCGTTGGGTTTGGGCTGCAATGAGCCCCTTAGCGATTTTTGTTAAGTTTTTGAAAAAAAACACCCTCCCCCTCATAGTGCTAGGGGCTAGATGATTTCGGGCAAACCCTTCATTGGGTTTGGGCTGCAACGAGCCCCTTAGCGATTTTTGCTATGTTTTTGAAAAATGCCACCTCCCCCTCGAAGTGCTAGGGCAAGGTGTATTTAGGCGAACCCTTCGTTGGGTTTGGGCTGCAATGATCCCTTTAGCTATTTTTGCTATGTTTTTGAAAAACGCCACCCTCCCCCTCGAAGTGCTAGGGGCGAGGTGTTTCCGGGCGAACCCATCGTTGGGTTTGGGCTGCAATGAGCCCCTTAGCAATTTTTGCTATGTTTTTGAAAAACGACACCCTCCCCCTCAAAGTGCTAGTGGCAAGGTGTTTTTGGGCGAACCCTTAATTGGGTTTAGGCTGCAACGAGTCCCTTAGCCATTTTTGCTAAGTTTTTGAAAAATGCCACCCTCCCCCTCGAAGTGCTAGGTGCAAGGTGTTTTCGAGCGAACACTTCGTTGGGTTTGGGCAGCAACGATCCCTTTAGCGATTTTTGCTATATTTTTGAAAAATGCCACCCTCCGCCTCGAAGTGCTAGGGGTGACGTGTTTTCGGGTGAACCCTTCATTGGGTTCTGGCTACAACGAGCCCCTTAGTGATTTTTGCTAATTCTTGACAAACGACACCCACCCCTCGAAGTGCTAGGGGCAAGGTGTTTTCGGGCGAACCCTTCATTAGGTTTGGGCTGCAACGAGCCCCTTAGCAATTTTTGCTAAGGTTTTGAAAAACGCCACCCTCTCCCTCGAAGTGCTAGAGGCGAGGTGTTTTCGGGCGAACCCTTCGTTAGGATTAGGTTGCAACGAGCCCCTTAGTGATTTTTGCTAAGGTTTTGAAAAACGCCACCCTCTCCCTCGACGTGCTAGGGGCGAGGTGTTTTCAGGCGAACACTTCGCTGGGTTTGGGCTGCAACGAGCCCCATAGCAATTTTTGCTAAGTTTTTGAAAAATGCCACCCTCCCTCTCGAAGTGCTAGGGGCGATGTGTTTTCGGGTGAACCCTTCATTGGGGTTGGGCTGCAACAAGTCCCTTAGCGATTTTAACTAAGTTTTTGAAAAACACCCCCCCCCCCCTCCAAGTGTTAGGGGCGGGGTGTTTCCGGGCGAACCCTTCGTTGGGTTTGGGCTGCAATGAGCCCCTTAGCGATTTTTGCTAAGTTTTTGAATAAGGCCACCCTCCCCCTCGATGTGCTAGGAGCGAGGTGTTTCCGGGCAAACCCTTCATTGGGTTTGGGCTGCAATGAGCCCCTTAGTTATTTTTGCTAAGTTTTTGAAAAAATGCCACCCTCCCCCTCGAAGTGCTAGGGGTGAGGTGTTTTTGGGTGAACCCTTCGTTGGGTTTCGGCTGCAACGAGCCCCTTAGTGATTTTTGCTAATTTTGGAAAAACGACATCCTCCCCCTCGAAGTGCTAGGGGCAAGGTGTTTCTGGGTGAACCCTTCATTGGGTTTGGGCTGCAACGAGCCCCTTAGCAATTTTTGCTATGTTTTTGAAAAATGCCACCCTCCGCTCGAAGTGCTAGGGGCAAGGTGTTTTCGGGCGAACCCTTAGTTGGGTTTGGGCTGCAATGAGCCACTTAGCAATTTTTTCTAATTTTTTAAAACACCACCCTCCCCCTCGAAGTGCTAGGGGCGAGGTGTTTTCGGGCGAACTCTTCATTGGGTTTGGGCTGCAACGAGTCCCTTAGCGATTTTAACTAAGTTTTTGAAAAATGCCACCCTCCCCCCTCGAAGTGCTAGGGCAAGGTGTTTTTGGGCGAACCCTTCATTGGGTTTGGGCTGCAACGATCCCTTTAGGGGGGTTTCTTAAGTTTTTGAAAAACGCCACCCTCCCCCTCAAAGTGCTAGGGGTGAGGTGTTTTCAGGTGCACCCTTCATTGGGTTTGGGCTGCAACGAGCCACTTAGCGATTTTTGCTAGATTTTGAAAAACGACACCCTCCCCCTCGAAATGCTATGGGCAAGGTGTTTTCGGGCGAAACCTTCATTGGGTTTGGGCTGCAACGAGCCCCTTAGCGATTTTTGCTAAGTTTTTAAAAAAGGCCACCCTCCCCCCTCGAAGTGCTAGGGGCAAGGTGTTTTTGGGCGAACCCGTCATTGGGTTTGGGCCGCAACGAGCCCCTTTGCGATTTTTGCTAACTTTTTGCAAAACCCACCGTCCCTCTTGAAGTGCTAGGGGTGAGGTGTTTTAGGGCCAACCCTTTGTTGGGTTTGGGCTGCAATGAACATCTTAGTGATTTTTGCTAATTTTTAAAAAATGTCACACCTCTAGAAGTGCTAGGGGCAAGGTGTTTTCGGGCGAACCCTTCATTTGGTTTGTGCTGCAATGAGCCCCTTAGCGATTTTTGTTAAGTTTTTGAAAAACAACACCCTCCCCCTCATAGTGCTAGGGGCTAGATGTTTTCGGGCAAACCCTTCATTGGGTTTTGGCTACAACGAGCCCTTTAGCAATTTTTACTAAGTTTTCGAAAAATGCCACCCTCCCCCTCGAAGTGCTAGTGGCAAGGTGTTTTCGGGCGAACCCTTCATTGGGTTTGGCCTGCAATGATCCCTATAGCGATTTTTGCTAAGTTTTTGAAAAACGCCACCCTCCCCGTCGAAGTGCTAGGGTGAGATGTTTTCGGGTGAACCCTTCGTTGGGTTTGGGCTGCAACGAGCCTCTTAGCAATTTTTTCTTATTTTTGAAAAACGACACCCTCCCCCTCGAAGTGCTAGGGGCAAGGTGTTCTTGGGCGAACTCTTCATTGGGTTTGGGCTGCAACGAGTCCCTTAGCCATTTTTGCTAAGTTTTTGAAAAATGCCACCCTCCCCCTCGAAGTGCTAGGTGCAAGGTGTTTTCGAGCGAACACTTCGTTGGGTTTGGGCTGCAACGATCCCTTTAGCGATTTTTGCTATATTTTTGAAAAATGCCACCCTCCGCCTCGAAGTGCTAGGGGTGACGTGTTTTCGGGTGAACCCTTCATTGGGTTCTGGCTACAACGAGCCCCTTAGTGATTTTTGCTAATTCTTGACAAACGACACCCACCCCTCGAAGTGCTAGGGGCAAGGTGTTTTCGGGCGAACCCTTCATTAGGTTTGGGCTGCAACGAGCCCCTTAGCAATTTTTGCTAAGGTTTTGAAAAACGCCACCCTCTCCCTCGAAGTCCTAGGGGCGAGGTGTTTTCAGGCGAACACTTCGCTGGGTTTGGGCTGCAACGAGCCCCATAGCAATTTTTGCTACGTTTTTGAAAAATGCCAGCCTCCCCATCGAAGTGCTAGGGGTGATGTGTTTTCGGGTGAACCCTTCATTGGGGTTGGGCTGCAACAAGTCCCTTAGCGATTTTAACTAAGTTTTTGAAAAACTCCACCCCCCCCCCCTCCAAGTGTTAGGGGCGAGGTGTTTCCGGGCGAACCCTTCGTTGGGTTTGGGCTGCAATGAGCCCCTCAGCGATTTTTGCTAAGTTTTTGAATAAGGCCACCCTCCCCCTCGATGTGCTAGGAGCGAGGTGTTTCCGGGCAAACCCTTCATTGGGTTTGGGCTGCAATGAGCCCCTTAGTGATTTTTGCTAAGTTTTTGAAAAAATGCCACCCTCCCCCTCGAAGTGCTAGGGGTGAGGTGTTTTTGGGTGAACCCTTCGTTGAGTTTCGGCTGCAACGAGCCCCTTAGTGATTTTTGCTAATTTTTGAAAAACGACATCCTCCCCCTCGAAGTGCAAGGGGCAAGGTGTTTCTGGGCGAACCCTTCATTTGGTTTGGGCTGCAACGAGCCCCTTAGCGATTTTTGCTATGTTTTTGAAAAATGCCACCCTCCCCTCGAAGTGCTAGGGGCAAGGTGTTTTCGGGCGAACCCTTAATTGGGTTTGGGCTGCAATGAGCCACTTAGCAATTTTTTCTAATTTTTTAAAACACCACCCTCCCCCTCGAAGTGCTAGGGGCGAGGTGTTTCCGGGCAAACCCTTCGTTGGGTGTGGGCTGCAATGAGCCCCTTAACGATTTTTGCTAAGTTTTTGAAAAATGACACCCTCCCCCTCGAAGTGATAGGGGCAAGGTGTTTTCGGGCGAACCCTTCATTAGGTTTTGGGCTACAACCAGTCCCGTAGGGATTTTTACTAAGTTTTTGAAAAATACCACCCTCCCCTTTGAAGTGCTAGGGCAAGGTGTTTTCGGGCGAACCCTTCGTTCGGATAGGGCTGTAATGAGCCCATTAGCGATTTTTTCTACTTTTGGAAAAACGCCACCCTCCCCCTCAAATTGCTAGGGGCGAGGTGTTTTCGGGCGAACACTTCATTAGGTTTGGGCTGCAACGAGACCCTTAGCGATTTTTGCTAAGTTTTTGAAAAATGCCACCCTCGCCCTCGAAGTGCTAGGGGCGAGGTATTTTTGGGCGAACCCTTCGTTGGGTTTGGGCTGCAATGAGCCCCTTAGCAATTTTTGCTGAGTTTTTGAAAAACGACACCCTCTCCCTCGAAGTGCTAGTGGCAAGGTGTTTTCGGGCGAACCCCTCATTGGGTTTGGGTTGCAACGAGTCCCTTAGCCATTTTTGCTAAGTTTTTGAAAAATGCCACCCTCCCCCTGGAAGTGCTAGGGGCAAGGTGTTCTCAGGAGAACACTTCATTGGGTTTGGGCTGCAACGATCCCTTTAGCAATTTTTGCTAAGTTTTTGAAAAATGCTACGCTCCCCCTCGAAGTGCTAGGGGCGATGTGTTTTCGGGTGAACCCTTCATTGGGGTTGGGCTGCAACAAGTCCCTTAGCGATTTTTACTAAGTTTTTGAAAAACACCACCCCCCCCTCCAAGTGTTAGGGGCGAGGTGTTTCCGGGTGAACCCTTTGTTGGGTTTGGGCTGCAATGAGCCCCTTAGCGATTTTTGCTAAGTTTTTGAAAACTGCCACCCTCCCCCTCGAAGTGCTAGGGGCGAGGTGTTTTTGGGCGAACCCTTTGTTGGGTTTGGGCTGCAACGAGCCCCTTAGCGGGTTTTGCTAGTTTTTGGAAACGCCACCGTCCCCCTCGAAGTGCTAGGGGCGAGGTGTTTTCAGGCAAACACTTTGCTGGGTTTGGGCTGCAATGAGCTCCTGAGCGATTTTTGCTAAGATTTTGAAAAACGCCACCCTCACCCTCGAAGTGCAAGGGGCGAGGTATTTTCGGGCGAACCCTTCGTTGGGTTTGGGCTGCAATGAGCCCCTTAGCAATTTTTGCTAAGTTTTTGAAAAACGACACCCTCTCCCTCGAAGTGCTAGTGGCAAGGTGTTTTCGGGTGAACCCTTCATTGGGTTTGGGCTGCAACGAGTCCCTTAGCCATTTTTGCTAAGTTTTTGAAAAATGCCACCCTCCCCCTGGAAGTGCTAGGGGCGAGGTGTTTTCGGGCGAACCCTTTGTTGGGTTTGGGCTGCAACGAGCCCCTTAGCGAGTTTTGCTAATTTTTGAAAACGCCACCGTCCCCCTCGAAGTGCTAGGGGCGAGGTGTTTTCAGGCAAACACTTTGCTGGGCTTGGGCTGCAATGAGCTCCTTAGCGATTTTTGCAAAGATTTTGAAAAACGCCACCCTCGCCCTCGAAGTGCTAGGGGCGAGGTATTTTTGGGCGAACCCTTCGTTGGGTTTGGGCTGCAATGAGCCCCTTAGCAATTTTTGCTGAGTTTTTGAAAAACGACACCCTCTCCCTCGAAGTGCTAGTGGCAAGGTGTTTTCGGGCGAACCCTTCATTGGGTTTGGGCTGCAACGAGTCCCTTAGCCATTTTTGCTAAGTTTTTGAAAAATGCCACCCTCCCACTGGAAGTGCTAGGGGCCAGGTGTTCTCGGGAGAACACTTCATTGGGTTTGGGCTGCAACGATCCCTTTAGCAATTTTTGCTAAGTTTTTGAAAAATGCTACGCTCCCCCTCGAAGTGCTAGGGGCGATGTGTTTTCAGGTGAACCCTTCATTGGGGTTGGGCTGCAACAAGTCCCTTAGCGATTTTTACTAAGTTTTTGAAAAACACCCCCCCCCCTCCAAGTGTTAGGGGCGAGGTGTTTCCGGGTGAACCCTTTGTTGGGTTTGGGCTGCAATGAGCCCCTTAGCGATTTTTGCTAAGTTATTGAATAAGGCCACCCTCCCCCTCGATGTGCTAGGAGCGAGGTGTTTCCGGGCAAACCCTTCATTGGGTTTGGGCTGCAATGAGCCCCTTAGTGATTTTTGCTAAGTTTTTGAAAAAATGCCACCCTCCCCCTCGAAGTGCTAGGGGTGAGGTGTTTTTGGGTGAACCCTTCGTTGAGTTTCGGCTGCAACGAGCCCCTTAGTGATTTTTGCTAATTTTTGAAAAACGACATCCTCCCCCTCGAAGTGCTAGGGGCAAGGTGTTTTCGGGCGAACCCTTCGTTCGGATAGGGCTGTAATGAGCCCATTAGCGATTTTTTCTACTTTTTGAAAAACGCCACCCTCCCCCTCAAATTGCTAGGGGCGAGGTGTTTTCGGGCGAACACTTCATTAGGTTTGGGCTGCAACGAGACCCTTAGCGATTTTTGCTAAGTTTTTGAAAAATGCCACCCTCGCCCTCGAAGTGCTAGGGGCGAGGTATTTTTGGGCGAACCCTTCGTTGGGTTTGGGCTGCAATGAGCCCCTTAGCAATTTTTGCTGAGTTTTTGAAAAACGACACCCTCTCCCTCGAAGTGCTAGTGGCAAGGTGTTTTCGGGCGAACCCCTCATTGGGTTTGGGTTGCAACGAGTCCCTTAGCCATTTTTGCTAAGTTTTTGAAAAATGCCACCCTCCCCCTGGAAGTGCTAGGGGCAAGGTGTTCTCAGGAGAACACTTCATTGGGTTTGGGCTGCAACGATCCCTTTAGCAATTTTTGCTAAGTTTTTGAAAAATGCTACGCTCCCCATCGAAGTGCTAGGGGCGATGTGTTTTCGGGTGAACCCTTCATTGGGGTTGGGCTGCAACAAGTCCCTTAGCGATTTTTACTAAGTTTTTGAAAAACACCACCCCCCCCCCTCCAAGTGTTAGGGGCGAGGTGTTTCCGGGTGAACCCTTTGTTGGGTTTGGGCTGCAATGAGCCCCTTAGCGTTTTTTGCTAAGTTTTTGAAAACTGCCACCCTCCCCCTCGAAGTGCTAGGGGCGAGGTGTTTTTGGGCGAACCCTTTGTTGGGTTTGGGCTGCAACGAGCCCCTTAGCGGGTTTTGCTAGTTTTTGGAAACGCCATCGTCCCCCTCGAAGTGCTAGGGGCGAGGTGTTTTCAGGCAAACACTTTGCTGGGTTTGGGCTGCAATGAGCTCCTGAGCGATTTTTGCTAAGATTTTGAAAAACGCCACCCTCACCCTCGAAGTGCAAGGGGCGAGGTATTTTCGGGCGAACCCTTCGTTGGGTTTGGGCTGCAATGAGCCCCTTAGCAATTTTTGCTAAGTTTTTGAAAAACGACACCCTCTCCCTCGAAGTGCTAGTGGCAAGGTGTTTTCGGGTGAACCCTTCATTGGGTTTGGGCTGCAACGAGTCCCTTAGCCATTTTTGCTAAGTTTTTGAAAAATGCCACCCTCCCCCTGGAAGTGCTAGGGGCGAGGTGTTTTCGGGCGAACCCTTTGTTGGGTTTGGGCTGCAACGAGCCCCTTAGCGAGTTTTGCTAATTTTTGAAAATGCCACCGTCCCCCTCGAAGTGCTAGGGGCGAGGTGTTTTCAGGCAAACACTTTGCTGGGCTTGGGCTGCAATGAGCTCCTTAGCGATTTTTGCAAAGATTTTGAAAAACGCCACCCTCGCCCTCGAAGTGCTAGGGGCGAGGTATTTTTGGGCGAACCCTTCGTTGGGTTTGGGCTGCAATGAGCCCCTTAGCAATTTTTGCTGAGTTTTTGAAAAACGACACCCTCTCCCTCGAAGTGCTAGTGGCAAGGTGTTTTCGGGCGAACCCTTCATTGGGTTTGGGCTGCAACGAGTCCCTTAGCCATTTTTGCTAAGTTTTTGAAAAATGCCACCCTCCCACTGGAAGTGCTAGGGGCCAGGTGTTCTCGGGAGAACACTTCATTGGGTTTGGGCTGCAACGATCCCTTTAGCAATTTTTGCTAAGTTTTTGAAAAATGCTACGCTCCCCCTCGAAGTGCTAGGGGCGATGTGTTTTCAGGTGAACCCTTCATTGGGGTTGGGCTGCAACAAGTCCCTTAGCGATTTTTACTAAGTTTTTGAAAAACACCCCCCCCCCTCCAAGTGTTAGGGGCGAGGTGTTTCCGGGTGAACCCTTTGTTGGGTTTGGGCTGCAATGAGCCCCTTAGAGATTTTTGCTAAGTTATTGAATAAGGCCACCCTCCCCCTCGATGTGCTAGGAGCGAGGTGTTTCCGGGCAAACCCTTCATTGGGTTTGGGCTGCAATGAGCCCCTTAGTGATTTTTGCTAAGTTTTTGAAAAAATGCCACCCTCCCCCTCGAAGTGCTAGGGGTGAGGTGTTTTTGGGTGAACCCTTCGTTGAGTTTCGGCTGCAACGAGCCCCTTAGTGATTTTTGCTAATTTTTGAAAAACGACATCCTCCCCCTCGAAGTGCTAGGGGCAAGGTGTTTTCGGGCGAACCCTTCGTTCGGATAGGGCTGTAATGAGCCCATTAGCGATTTTTTCTACTTTTTGAAAAACGCCACCCTCCCCCTCAAATTGCTAGGGGCGAGGTGTTTTCGGGCGAACACTTCATTAGGTTTGGGCTGCAACGAGACCCTTAGCGATTTTTGCTAAGTTTTTGAAAAATGCCACCCTCGCCCTCGAAGTGCTAGGGGCGAGGTATTTTTGGGCGAACCCTTCGTTGGGTTTGGGCTGCAATGAGCCCCTTAGCAATTTTTGCTGAGTTTTTGAAAAACGACACCCTCTCCCTCGAAGTGCTAGTGGCAAGGTGTTTTCGGGCGAACCCCTCATTGGGTTTGGGTTGCAACGAGTCCCTTAGCCATTTTTGCTAAGTTTTTGAAAAATGCCACCCTCCCCCTGGAAGTGCTAGGGGCAAGGTGTTCTCAGGAGAACACTTCATTGGGTTTGGGCTGCAACGATCCCTTTAGCAATTTTTGCTAAGTTTTTGAAAAATGCTACGCTCCCCCTCGAAGTGCTAGGGGCGATGTGTTTTCGGGTGAACCCTTCATTGGGGTTGGGCTGCAACAAGTCCCTTAGCGATTTTTACTAAGTTTTTGAAAAACACCACCCCCCCCCCTCCAAGTGTTAGGGGCTAGGTGTTTCCGGGTGAACCCTTTGTTGGGTTTGGGCTGCAATGAGCCCCTTAGCGATCTTTGCTAAGTTTTTGAAAACTGCCACCCTCCCCCTCGAAGTGCTAGGGGCGAGGTGTTTTTGGGCGAACCCTTTGTTGGGTTTGGGCTGCAACGAGCCCCTTAGCGGGTTTTGCTAGTTTTTGGAAACGCCACCGTCCCCCTCGAAGTGCTAGGGGCGAGGTGTTTTCAGGCAAACACTTTGCTGGGTTTGGGCTGCAATGAGCTCCTGAGCGATTTTTGCTAAGATTTTGAAAAACGCCACCCTCACCCTCGAAGTGCAAGGGGCGAGGTATTTTCGGGCGAACCCTTCGTTGGGTTTGGGCTGCAATGAGCCCCTTAGCAATTTTTGCTAAGTTTTTGAAAAACGACACCCTCTCCCTCGAAGTGCTAGTGGCAAGGTGTTTTCGGGTGAACCCTTCATTGGGTTTGGGCTGCAACGAGTCCCTTAGCCATTTTTGCTAAGTTTTTGAAAAATGCCACCCTCCCCCTGGAAGTGCTAGGGGCGAGGTGTTTTCGGGCGAACCCTTTGTTGGGTTTGGGCTGCAACGAGCCCCTTAGCGAGTTTTGCTAATTTTTGAAAACGCCACCGTCCCCCTCGAAGTGCTAGGGGCGAGGTGTTTTCAGGCAAACACTTTGCTGGGCTTGGGCTGCAATGAGCTCCTTAGCGATTTTTGCAAAGATTTTGAAAAACGCCACCCTCGCCCTCGAAGTGCTAGGGGCGAGGTATTTTTGGGCGAACCCTTCGTTGGGTTTGGGCTGCAATGAGCCCCTTAGCAATTTTTGCTGAGTTTTTGAAAAACGACACCCTCTCCCTCGAAGTGCTAGTGGCAAGGTGTTTTCGGGCGAACCCTTCATTGGGTTTGGGCTGCAACGAGTCCCTTAGCCATTTTTGCTAAGTTTTTGAAAAATGCCACCCTCCCCCTGGAAGTGCTAGGGGCCAGGTGTTCTCGGGAGAACACTTCATTGGGTTTGGGCTGCAACGATCCCTTTAGCAATTTTTGCTAAGTTTTTGAAAAATGCTACGCTCCCCCTCGAAGTGCTAGGGGCGATGTGTTTTCAGGTGAACCCTTCATTGGGGTTGGGCTGCAACAAGTCCCTTAGCGATTTTTACTAAGTTTTTGAAAAACACCCCCCCCCCCCCCTCCAAGTGTTAGGGGCGAGGTGTTTCCGGGTGAACCCTTTGTTGGGTTTGGGCTGCAATGAGCCCCTTAGCGATTTTTGCTAAGTTTTTGAATAAGGCCACCCTCCCCCTCGAAGTGCTAGGGGCGAGGTGTTTTCGGGCGAACCCTTTGTTGGGTTTGGGCTGCAACGAGCCCCTTAGCGAGTTTTGCTAATTTTTGAAAACGCCACCGTCCTCCTCGAAGTGCTAGGGGCGAGGTGTTTTCAGGCAAACACTTTGCTGGGTTTGGGCTGCAATGAGCTCCTTAGCGATTTTTGCAAAGATTTTGAAAAACGCCACCCTCGCCCTCGAAGTGCTAGGGGCGAGGTATTTTCGGGCGAACCCTTCGTTGGGTTTGGGCTGCAATGAGCCCCTTAGCAATTTTTGCTGAGTTTTTGAAAAACGACACCCTCTCCCTCGAAGTGCTAGTGGCAAGGTGTTTTCGGGCGAACCCTTCATTGGGTTTGGGCTGCAACGAGTCCCTTAGCCATTTTTGCTAAGTTTTTGAAAAATGCCACCCTCCCCCTGGAAGTGCTAGGGGCAAGGTGTTCTCGGGAGAACACTTCATTGGGTTTGGGCTGCAATGAGCTCCTTAGTGATTTTTGCTAAGTTTTTGAAAACTGCCACCCTCCCCCTCGAAGTGCTAGGGGCGAGGTGTTTTCGGGTGAACCCTTTGTTGGGTTTGGGCTGCAACCAGCCCCTTAGCGAGTTTTGCTAATTTTTGAAAACGCCACCGTCCCCCTCGAAAGTCTAGGGGCGAGGTGTTTTCAGGCAAACACTTTGCTGGGTTTGGGCTGCCATGAGCTCCTTAGCGATTTTTGCTAAGATTTTGAAAAACGCCACCCTCACCCTCGAAGTGCTATGGGCGAGGTATTTTCGGGCGAACCCTTCGTTGGGTTTGGGCTGCAATGAGCCCCTTAGCAATTTTTGCTAAGTTTTTGAAAAACGACACCCTCTCCCTCGAAGTGCTAGTGGCAAGGTGTTTTCGGGCGAACCCCTCATTGGGTTTGGGTTGCAACGAGTCCCTTAGCCATTTTTGCTAAGTTTTTGAAAAATGCCACCCTCCCCTCGAAGTGCTAGGGGCAAGGTGTTTTCGGGCGAACCCTTAATTGGGTTTGGGCTGCAATGAGCCACTTAGCAATTTTTTCTAATTTTTTAAAACACCACCCTCCCCCTCGAAGTGCTAGGGGCGAGGTGTTTCCGGGCAAACCCTTCGTTGGGTGTGGGCTGCAATGAGCCCCTTAACGATTTTTGCTAAGTTTTTGAAAAATGACACCCTCCCCCTCGAAGTGATAGGGGCAAGGTGTTTTCGGGCGAACCCTTCATTAGGTTTTGGGCTACAACCAGTCCCGTAGGGATTTTTACTAAGTTTTTGAAAAATACCACCCTCCCCTTTGAAGTGCTAGGGCAAGGTGTTTTCGGGCGAACCCTTCGTTCGGATAGGGCTGTAATGAGCCCATTAGCGATTTTTTCTACTTTTTGAAAAACGCCACCCTCCCCCTCAAATTGCTAGGGGCGAGGTGTTTTCGGGCGAACACTTCATTAGGTTTGGGCTGCAACGAGACCCTTAGCGATTTTTGCTAAGTTTTTGAAAAATGCCACCCTCGCCCTCGAAGTGCTAGGGGCGAGGTATTTTTGGGCGAACCCTTCGTTGGGTTTGGGCTGCAATGAGCCCCTTAGCAATTTTTGCTGAGTTTTTGAAAAACGACACCCTCTCCCTCGAAGTGCTAGTGGCAAGGTGTTTTCGGGCGAACCCCTCATTGGGTTTGGGTTGCAACGAGTCCCTTAGCCATTTTTGCTAAGTTTTTGAAAAATGCCACCCTCCCCCTGGAAGTGCTAGGGGCAAGGTGTTCTCAGGAGAACACTTCATTGGGTTTGGGCTGCAACGATCCCTTTAGCAATTTTTGCTAAGTTTTTGAAAAATGCTACGCTCCCCCTCGAAGTGCTAGGGGCGATGTGTTTTCGGGTGAACCCTTCATTGGGGTTGGGCTGCAACAAGTCCCTTAGCGATTTTTACTAAGTTTTTGAAAAACACCACCCCCCCCCTCCAAGTGTTAGGGGCTAGGTGTTTCCGGGTGAACCCTTTGTTGGGTTTGGGCTGCAATGAGCCCCTTAGCGATTTTTGCTAAGTTTTTGAAAACTGCCACCCTCCCCCTCGAAGTGCTAGGGGCGAGGTGTTTTTGGGCGAACCCTTTGTTGGGTTTGGGCTGCAACGAGCCCCTTAGCGGGTTTTGCTAGTTTTTGGAAACGCCACCGTCCCCCTCGAAGTGCTAGGGGCGAGGTGTTTTCAGGCAAACACTTTGCTGGGTTTGGGCTGCAATGAGCTCCTGAGCGATTTTTGCTAAGATTTTGAAAAACGCCACCCTCACCCTCGAAGTGCAAGGGGCGAGGTATTTTCGGGCGAACCCTTCGTTGGGTTTGGGCTGCAATGAGCCCCTTAGCAATTTTTGCTAAGTTTTTGAAAAACGACACCCTCTCCCTCGAAGTGCTAGTGGCAAGGTGTTTTCGGGTGAACCCTTCATTGGGTTTGGGCTGCCATGAGCTCCTTAGCGATTTTTGCTAAGATTTTGAAAAACGCCACCCTCACCCTCGAAGTGCTATGGGCGAGGTATTTTCGGGCGAACCCTTCGTTGGGTTTGGGCTGCAATGAGCCCCTTAGCAATTTTTGCTAAGTTTTTGAAAAACGACACCCTCTCCCTCGAAGTGCTAGTGGCAAGGTGTTTTCGGGCGAACCCCTCATTGGGTTTGGGTTGCAACGAGTCCCTTAGCCATTTTTGCTAAGTTTTTGAAAAATGCCACCCTCCCCTCGAAGTGCTAGGGGCAAGGTGTTTTCGGGCGAACCCTTAATTGGGTTTGGGCTGCAATGAGCCACTTAGCAATTTTTTCTAATTTTTTAAAACACCACCCTCCCCCTCGAAGTGCTAGGGGCGAGGTGTTTCCGGGCAAACCCTTCGTTGGGTGTGGGCTGCAATGAGCCCCTTAACGATTTTTGCTAAGTTTTTGAAAAATGACACCCTCCCCCTCGAAGTGATAGGGGCAAGGTGTTTTCGGGCGAACCCTTCATTAGGTTTTGGGCTACAACCAGTCCCGTAGGGATTTTTACTAAGTTTTTGAAAAATACCACCCTCCCCTTTGAAGTGCTAGGGCAAGGTGTTTTCGGGCGAACCCTTCGTTCGGATAGGGCTGTAATGAGCCCATTAGCGATTTTTTCTACTTTTTGAAAAACGCCACCCTCCCCCTCAAATTGCTAGGGGCGAGGTGTTTTCGGGCGAACACTTCATTAGGTTTGGGCTGCAACGAGACCCTTAGCGATTTTTGCTAAGTTTTTGAAAAATGCCACCCTCGCCCTCGAAGTGCTAGGGGCGAGGTATTTTTGGGCGAACCCTTCGTTGGGTTTGGGCTGCAATGAGCCCCTTAGCAATTTTTGCTGAGTTTTTGAAAAACGACACCCTCTCCCTCGAAGTGCTAGTGGCAAGGTGTTTTCGGGCGAACCCCTCATTGGGTTTGGGTTGCAACGAGTCCCTTAGCCATTTTTGCTAAGTTTTTGAAAAATGCCACCCTCCCCCTGGAAGTGCTAGGGGCAAGGTGTTCTCAGGAGAACACTTCATTGGGTTTGGGCTGCAACGATCCCTTTAGCAATTTTTGCTAAGTTTTTGAAAAATGCTACGCTCCCCCTCGAAGTGCTAGGGGCGATGTGTTTTCGGGTGAACCCTTCATTGGGGTTGGGCTGCAACAAGTCCCTTAGCGATTTTTACTAAGTTTTTGAAAAACACCACCCCCCCCCCCTCCAAGTGTTAGGGGCTAGGTGTTTCCGGGTGAACCCTTTGTTGGGTTTGGGCTGCAATGAGCCCCTTAGCGATTTTTGCTAAGTTTTTGAAAACTGCCACCCTCCCCCTCGAAGTGCTAGGGGCGAGGTGTTTTTGGGCGAACCCTTTGTTGGGTTTGGGCTGCAACGAGCCCCTTAGCGGGTTTTGCTAGTTTTTGGAAACGCCACCGTCCCCCTCGAAGTGCTAGGGGCGAGGTGTTTTCAGGCAAACACTTTGCTGGGTTTGGGCTGCAATGAGCTCCTGAGCGATTTTTGCTAAGATTTTGAAAAACGCCACCCTCACCCTCGAAGTGCAAGGGGCGAGGTATTTTCGGGCGAACCCTTCGTTGGGTTTGGGCTGCAATGAGCCCCTTAGCAATTTTTGCTAAGTTTTTGAAAAACGACACCCTCTCCCTCGAAGTGCTAGTGGCAAGGTGTTTTCGGGTGAACCCTTCATTGGGTTTGGGCTGCAACGAGTCCCTTAGCCATTTTTGCTAAGTTTTTGAAAAATGCCACCCTCCCCCTGGAAGTGCTAGGGGCGAGGTGTTTTCGGGCGAACCCTTTGTTGGGTTTGGGCTGCAACGAGCCCCTTAGCGAGTTTTGCTAATTTTTGAAAACGCCACCGTCACCCTCGAAGTGCTAGGGGCGAGGTGTTTTCAGGCAAACACTTTGCTGGGCTTGGGCTGCAATGAGCTCCTTAGCGATTTTTGCAAAGATTTTGAAAAACGCCACCCTCGCCCTCGAAGTGCTAGGGGCGAGGTATTTTTGGGCGAACCCTTCGTTGGGTTTGGGCTGCAATGAGCCCCTTAGCAATTTTTGCTGAGTTTTTGAAAAACGACACCCTCTCCCTCGAAGTGCTAGTGGCAAGGTGTTTTCGGGCGAACCCTTCATTGGGTTTGGGCTGCAACGAGTCCCTTAGCCATTTTTGCTAAGTTTTTGAAAAATGCCACCCTCCCCCTGGAAGTGCTAGGGGCCAGGTGTTCTCGGGAGAACACTTCATTGGGTTTGGGCTGCAACGATCCCTTTAGCAATTTTTGCTAAGTTTTTGAAAAATGCTACGCTCCCCCTCGAAGTGCTAGGGGCGATGTGTTTTCAGGTGAACCCTTCATTGGGGTTGGGCTGCAACAAGTCCCTTAGCGATTTTTACTAAGTTTTTGAAAAACACCCCCCCCCCCTCCAAGTGTTAGGGGCGAGGTGTTTCCGGGTGAACCCTTTGTTGGGTTTGGGCTGCAATGAGCCCCTTAGCGATTTTTGCTAAGTTTTTGAATAAGGCCACCCTCCCCCTCGAAGTGCTAGGGGCGAGGTGTTTTCGGGCGAACCCTTTGTTGGGTTTGGGCTGCAACGAGCCCCTTAGCGAGTTTTGCTAATTTTTGAAAACGCCACCGTCCTCCTCGAAGTGCTAGGGGCGAGGTGTTTTCAGGCAAACACTTTGCTGGGTTTGGGCTGCAATGAGCTCCTTAGCGATTTTTGCAAAGATTTTGAAAAACGCCACCCTCGCCCTCGAAGTGCTAGGGGCGAGGTATTTTCGGGCGAACCCTTCGTTGGGTTTGGGCTGCAATGAGCCCCTTAGCAATTTTTGCTGAGTTTTTGAAAAACGACACCCTCTCCCTCGAAGTGCTAGTGGCAAGGTGTTTTCGGGCGAACCCTTCATTGGGTTTGGGCTGCAACGAGTCCCTTAGCCATTTTTGCTAAGTTTTTGAAAAATGCCACCCTCCCCCTGGAAGTACTAGGGGCAAGGTGTTCTCGGGAGAACACTTCATTGGGTTTGGGCTGCAATGAGCTCCTTAGTGATTTTTGCTAAGTTTTTGAAAACTGCCACCCTCCCCCTCGAAGTGCTAGGGGCGAGGTGTTTTCGGGTGAACCCTTTGTTGGGTTTGGGCTGCAACCAGCCCCTTAGCGAGTTTTGCTAATTTTTGAAAACGCCACCGTCCCCCTCGAAAGTCTAGGGGCGAGGTGTTTTCAGGCAAACACTTTGCTGGGCTTGGGCTGCAATGAGCTCCTTAGCGATTTTTGCAAAGATTTTGAAAAACGCCACCCTCGCCCTCGAAGTGCTAGGGGCGAGGTATTTTTGGGCGAACCCTTTGTTGGGTTTGGGCTGCAATGAGCCCCTTAGCAATTTTTGCTGAGTTTTTGAAAAACGACACCCTCTCCCTCGAAGTGCTAGTGGCAAGGTGTTTTCGGGCGAACCCTTCATTGGGTTTGGGCTGCAACGAGTCCCTTAGCCATTTTTGCTAAGTTTTTGAAAAATGCCACCCTCCCCCTGGAAGTGCTAGGGGCCAGGTGTTCTCGGGAGAACACTTCATTGGGTTTGGGCTGCAACGATCCCTTTAGCAATTTTTGCTAAGTTTTTGAAAAATGCTACGCTCCCCCTCGAAGTGCTAGGGGCGATGTGTTTTCAGGTGAACCCTTCATTGGGGTTGGGCTGCAACAAGTCCCTTAGCGATTTTTACTAAGTTTTTGAAAAACACCCCCCCCCCCCTCCAAGTGTTAGGGGCGAGGTGTTTCCGGGTGAACCCTTTGTTGGGTTTGGGCTGCAATGAGCCCCTTAGCGATTTTTGCTAAGTTTTTGAATAAGGCCACCCTCCCCCTCGAAGTGCTAGGGGCGAGGTGTTTTCGGGCGAACCCTTTGTTGGGTTTGGGCTGCAACGAGCCCCTTAGCGAGTTTTGCTAATTTTTGAAAACGCCACCGTCCTCCTCGAAGTGCTAGGGGCGAGGTGTTTTCAGGCAAACACTTTGCTGGGTTTGGGCTGCAATGAGCTCCTTAGCGATTTTTGCAAAGATTTTGAAAAACGCCACCCTCGCCCTCGAAGTGCTAGGGGCGAGGTATTTTCGGGCGAACCCTTCGTTGGGTTTGGGCTGCAATGAGCCCCTTAGCAATTTTTGCTGAGTTTTTGAAAAACGACACCCTCTCCCTCGAAGTGCTAGTGGCAAGGTGTTTTCGGGCGAACCCTTCATTGGGTTTGGGCTGCAACGAGTCCCTTAGCCATTTTTGCTAAGTTTTTGAAAAATGCCACCCTCCCCCTGGAAGTGCTAGGGGCAAGGTGTTCTCGGGAGAACACTTCATTGGGTTTGGGCTGCAATGAGCTCCTTAGTGATTTTTGCTAAGTTTTTGAAAACTGCCACCCTCCCCCTCGAAGTGCTAGGGGCGAGGTGTTTTCGGGTGAACCCTTTGTTGGGTTTGGGCTGCAACCAGCCCCTTAGCGAGTTTTGCTAATTTTTGAAAACGCCACCGTCCCCCTCGAAAGTCTAGGGGCGAGGTGTTTTCAGGCAAACACTTTGCTGGGTTTGGGCTGCCATGAGCTCCTTAGCGATTTTTGCTAAGATTTTGAAAAACGCCACCCTCACCCTCGAAGTGCTATGGGCGAGGTATTTTCGGGCGAACCCTTCGTTGGGTTTGGGCTGCAATGAGCCCCTTAGCAATTTTTGCTAAGTTTTTGAAAAACGACACCCTCTCCCTCGAAGTGCTAGTGGCAAGGTGTTTTCGGGCGAACCCCTCATTGGGTTTGGGTTGCAACGAGTCCCTTAGCCATTTTTGCTAAGTTTTTGAAAAATGCCACCCTCCCCCTGGAAGTGCTAGGGGCAAGGTGTTCTCAGGAGAACACTTCATTGGGTTTGGGCTGCAACGATCCCTTTAGCAATTTTTGCTAAGTTTTTGAAAAATGCTACGCTCCCCCTCGAAGTGCTAGGGGCGATGTGTTTTCGGGTGAACCCTTCATTGGGGTTGGGCTGCAACAAGTCCCTTAGCGATTTTTACTAAGTTTTTGAAAAACACCACCCCCCCCCCCCTCCAAGTGTTAGGGGCGAGGTGTTTCCGGGTGAACCCTTTGTTGGGTTTGGGCTGCAATGAGCCCCTTAGCGATTTTTGCTAAGTTTTTGAAAACTGCCACCCTCCCCCTCGAAGTGCTAGGGGCGAGGTGTTTTTGGGCGAACCCTTTGTTGGGTTTGGGCTGCAACGAGCCCCTTAGCGGGTTTTGCTAGTTTTTGGAAACGCCACCGTCCCCCTCGAAGTGCTAGGGGCGAGGTGTTTTCAGGCAAACACTTTGCTGGGTTTGGGCTGCAATGAGCTCCTGAGCGATTTTTGCTAAGATTTTGAAAAACGCCACCCTCACCCTCGAAGTGCAAGGGGCGAGGTATTTTCGGGCGAACCCTTCGTTGGGTTTGGGCTGCAATGAGCCCCTTAGCAATTTTTGCTAAGTTTTTGAAAAACGACACCCTCTCCCTCGAAGTGCTAGTGGCAAGGTGTTTTCGGGTGAACCCTTCATTGGGTTTGGGCTGCAACGAGTCCCTTAGCCATTTTTGCTAAGTTTTTGAAAAATGCCACCCTCCCCCTGGAAGTGCTAGGGGCGAGGTGTTTTCGGGCGAACCCTTTGTTGGGTTTGGGCTGCAACGAGCCCCTTAGCGAGTTTTGCTAATTTTTGAAAACGCCACCGTCCCCCTCGAAGTGCTAGGGGCGAGGTGTTTTCAGGCAAACACTTTGCTGGGCTTGGGCTGCAATGAGCTCCTTAGCGATTTTTGCAAAGATTTTGAAAAACGCCACCCTCGCCCTCGAAGTGCTAGGGGCGAGGTATTTTTGGGCGAACCCTTCGTTGGGTTTGGGCTGCAATGAGCCCCTTAGCAATTTTTGCTGAGTTTTTGAAAAACGACACCCTCTCCCTCGAAGTGCTAGTGGCAAGGTGTTTTCGGGCGAACCCTTCATTGGGTTTGGGCTGCAACGAGTCCCTTAGCCATTTTTGCTAAGTTTTTGAAAAATGCCACCCTCCCCCTGGAAGTGCTAGGGGCCAGGTGTTCTCGGGAGAACACTTCATTGGGTTTGGGCTGCAACGATCCCTTTAGCAATTTTTGCTAAGTTTTTGAAAAATGCTACGCTCCCCCTCGAAGTGCTAGGGGCGATGTGTTTTCAGGTGAACCCTTCATTGGGGTTGGGCTGCAACAAGTCCCTTAGCGATTTTTACTAAGTTTTTGAAAAACACCCCCCCCCCCTCCAAGTGTTAGGGGCGAGGTGTTTCCGGGTGAACCCTTTGTTGGGTTTGGGCTGCAATGAGCCCCTTAGCGATTTTTGCTAAGTTTTTGAATAAGGCCACCCTCCCCCTCGAAGTGCTAGGGGCGAGGTGTTTTCGGGCGAACCCTTTGTTGGGTTTGGGCTGCTACGAGCCCCTTAGCGAGTTTTGCTAATTTTTGAAAACGCCACCGTCCTCCTCGAAGTGCTAGGGGCGAGGTGTTTTCAGGCAAACACTTTGCTGGGTTTGGGCTGCAATGAGCTCCTTAGCGATTTTTGCAAAGATTTTGAAAAACGCCACCCTCGCCCTCGAAGTGCTAGGGGCGAGGTATTTTCGGGCGAACCCTTCGTTGGGTTTGGGCTGCAACGAGTCCCTTAGCCATTTTTGCTAAGTTTTTGAAAAATGCCACCCTCCCCCTGGAAGTGCTAGGGGCAAGGTGTTCTCGGGAGAACACTTCATTGGGTTTGGGCTGCAATGAGCTCCTTAGTGATTTTTGCTAAGTTTTTGAAAACTGCCACCCTCCCCCTCGAAGTGCTAGGGGCGAGGTGTTTTCGGGTGAACCCTTTGTTGGGTTTGGGCTGCAACCAGCCCCTTAGCGAGTTTTGCTAATTTTTGAAAACGCCACCGTCCCCCTCGAAAGTCTAGGGGCGAGGTGTTTTCAGGCAAACACTTTGCTGGGTTT
Source organism: Eleusine coracana subsp. coracana (assembly GCA_032690845.1). Lineage (NCBI taxonomy): Eukaryota > Viridiplantae > Streptophyta > Magnoliopsida > Poales > Poaceae > Eleusine > Eleusine coracana. The sequence goes on from MU847658.1 coordinate 41,697, forward strand.
GGGCTGCCATGAGCTCCTTAGCGATTTTTGCTAAGATTTTGAAAAACGCCACCCTCACCCTCGAAGTGCTATGGGCGAGGTATTTTCGGGCGAACCCTTCGTTGGGTTTGGGCTGCAATGAGCCCCTTAGCAATTTTTGCTAAGTTTTTGAAAAACGACACCCTCTCCCTCGAAGTGCTAGTGGCAAGGTGTTTTCGGGCGAACCCTTCATTGGGTTTGGGCTGCAACGAGTCCCTTAGCCATTTTTGCTAAGTTTTTGAAAAATACCACCCTCCCCCTCGAAGTGCTAGGGCAAGGTGTTTTCGGGCGAACCCTTCATTGGGATAGGGTTGTAATGAGCCCATTCGCGATTTTTTCTAATTTTTGAAAAACGCCACCCTCCCCGTCAAATTGCTAGGGGCGAGGTGTTTTCGGGCGAACACTTCATTAGGTTTGGGCTGCAACGAGACCCTTAGCGATTTTTGCTAAGTTTTTGAAAAACGCCACCCTCCCTCACGAAGTGCTAGGGGCAAGTTTCTTTTGGGCGAACCCTTCATCGGGCTTCGGCTGCAACGAGCCCCTTAGCGATTTTTGCTAGTTTTGAAAAAACGCCACCCTCCCACTCGAAGTGCTAGGGACGAGGTGTTTTCGGTCGAACCCTTCGTTGGGTTTGGGCTGCAATGAGCTCCTTAGTGATTTTTGCTAGGTTTTTGAAAACTGCCACCCTCCCCCTCGAAGTGCTAGGGGCGAGGTGTTTTCGGGCGAACCCTTTGTTGGGTTTGGGTTGCAACGAGCCCCTTAGCAAGTTTTGCTAATTTTTGAAAACGCGACCGTCCCCCTCGAGGTTCTAGGGGCGAGGTGTTTTCAGGCAAACACTTTGCTGGGTTTGGGCTGCAATGAGCTCCTTAGCGATTTTTGCTAAGTTTTTGAAAAATGCCACCCTCACCCTCGAAGTGCTAGGGGCGAGGTATTTTCGGGCGAACCCTTCGTTGGGTTTGGGCTGCAATGAGCCCCTTAGCAATTTTTGCTAAGTTTTTGAAAAACGACACCCTCTCCCTCGAAGTGCTAGTGGCAAGGTGTTTTCGGGCGAACCCTTCATTGGGTTTGGGCTGCAACGAGTCCCTTAGCCATTTTTGCTAAGTTTTTGAAAAATGCCACCCTCCCCCTGGAAGTGCTAGGGGCAAGGTGTTCTCGGAAGAACACTTCATTGGGTTTGGGCTGCAACGATCCCTTTAGCAATTTTTGCTAAGTTTTTGATAAATGCTACGCTCCCCCTCGAAGTGCTAGGGGCGATGTGTTTTCGGGTGAACCCTTCATTGGGGTTGGGCTGCAACAAGTCCCTTAGCGATTTTTACTAAGTTTTTGAAAAACACCCCCCCCCCTCCAAGTGTTAGGGGCGGGGTGTTTCCGGGCGAACCCTTCGTTGGGTTTGGGCTGCAACAAGTCCCATAGCGATTTTTACTAAGTTTTTGAAAAACACCCCCCCCCTCCAAGTGTTAGGGACAAGGTGTTTCCGGGTGAACCCTTTGTTGGGTTTGGGCTGCAATGAGCTCCTTAGTGATTTTTGCTAAGTTTTTGAAAACTGCCACCCCCCCCCCTCGAAGTGCTAGGGGCGAGGTGTTTTTGGGCGAACCCTTTGTAGGGTTTGGGCTGCAACCAGCCCCGGAGCGTGTTTTGCTAATTTTTGAAAACGCCACCGTCCCCCTCGAAGTGCTAGGGGCGAGGTGTTTTCAGGCAAACACTTTGCTGGGTTTGGGCTGCCATGAGCTCCTTAGCGATTTTTGCTAAGATTTTGAAAAACGCCACCCTCACCCTCGAAGTGCTAGGGGCGAGGTATTTTCGGGCGAACCCTTCGTTGGGTTTGGGCTGCAATGAGCCCCTTAGCAATTTTTGCTAAGTTTTTGAAAAACGACACCCTCTCCCTCGAAGTGCTAGTGGCAAGGTGTTTTCGGGCGAACCCTTCATTGGGTTTGGGCTGCAACGAGTCCCTTAGCCATTTTTGCTAAGTTTTTGAAAAATACCACCCTCCCCCTCGAAGTGCTAGGGCAAGGTGTTTTCGGGCGAACCCTTCATTGGGATAGGGTTGTAATGAGCCCATTCGCGATTTTTTCTAATTTTTGAAAAACGCCACCCTCCCCGTCAAATTGCTAGGGGCGAGGTGTTTTCGGGCGAACACTTCATTAGGTTTGGGCTGCAACGAGACCCTTAGTGATTTTTGCTAAGTTTTTGAAAAACGCCACCCTCCCTCTCGAAGTGCTAGGGGCAAGTTTCTTTTGGGCGAACCCTTCATCGGGCTTCGGCTGCAACGAGCCCCTTAGCGATTTTTGCTAGTTTTGAAAAAACGCCACCCTCCCACTCGAAGTGCTAGGGACGAGGTGTTTTCGGTCGAACCCTTCGTTGGGTTTGGGCTGCAATGAGCTCCTTAGTGATTTTTGCTAGGTTTTTGAAAACTGCCACCCTCCCCCTCGAAGTGCTAGGGGCGAGGTGTTTTCGGGCGAACCCTTTGTTGGGTTTGGGTTGCAACGAGCCCCTTAGCGAGTTTTGCTAATTTTTGAAAACGCGACCGTCCCCCTCGAGGTTCTAGGGGCGAGGTGTTTTCAGGCAAACACTTTGCTGGGTTTGGGCTGCAATGAGCTCCTTAGCGATTTTTGCTAAGTTTTTGAAAAATGCCACCCTCACCCTCGAAGTGCTAGGGGCGAGGTATTTTCGGGCGAACCCTTCGTTGGGTTTGGGCTGCAATGAGCCCCTTAGCAATTTTTGCTAAGTTTTTGAAAAACGACACCCTCTCCCTCGAAGTGATAGTGGCAAGGTGTTTTCGGGCGAACCCTTCATTGGGTTTGGGCTGCAACGAGTCCCTTAGCCATTTTTGCTAAGTTTTTGAAAAATGCCACCCTCCCCCTGGAAGTGCTAGGGGCAAGGTGTTCTCGGAAGAACACTTCATTGGGTTTGGGCTGCAACGATCCCTTTAGCAATTTTTGCTAAGTTTTTGATAAATGCTACACTCCCCCTCGAAGTGCTAGGGGCGATGTGTTTTCGGGTGAACCCTTCATTGGGGTTGGGCTGCAACAAGTCCCTTAGCGATTTTTACTAAGTTTTTGAAAAACACCCCCCCCCTCCAAGTGTTTGGGGCGAGGTGTTTCCGGGTGAACCCTTTGTTGGGTTTGGGCTGCAATGAGCCCCTTAGCGATTTTTGCTAAGTTTTTGAAAACTGCCACCCTCCCCCTCGAAGTGCTAGGGGCGAGGTGTTTTTGGGCGAACCCTTTGTAGGGTTTGGGCTGCAACGAGCCCCGGAGCGGGTTTTGCTAATTTTTGGAAACGCCACCGTCCCCCTCGAAGTGCTAGGGGCGAGGTGTTTTCAGGCAAACACTTTGCTGGGTTTGGGCTGCAATGAGCTCCTTAGCGATTTTTGCTAAGATTTTGAAAAACGCCACCCTCACCCTCGAAGTGCTAGGGGCGAGGTATTTTCGGGCGAACCCTTCGTTGGGTTTGGGCTGCAATGAGCCCCTTAGCAATTTTTGCTAAGTTTTTGAAAAACGACACCCTCTCCCTCGAAGTGCTAGTGGCAAGGTGTTTTCGGGCGAACCCTTCATTGGGTTTGGGCTGCAACGAGTCCCTTAGCCATTTTTGCTAAGTTTTTGAAAAATACCACCCTCCCCCTCGAAGTGCTAGGGCAAGGTGTTTTCGGGCGAACCCTTCACTGGGATAGGGTTGTAATGAGCCCATTCGCGATTTTTTCTAATTTTTGAAAAACGCCACCCTCCCCGTCAAATTGCTAGGGGCGAGGTGTTTTCGGGCGAACACTTCATTAGCTTTGGGCTGCAACGAGACCCTTAGTGATTTTTGCTAAGTTTTTGAAAAACGCCACCCTCCCTCTCGAAGTGCTAGGGGCAAGTTTCTTTTGGGCGAACCCTTCATCGGGCTTCGGCTGCAACGAGCCCCTTAGCGATTTTTGCTAGTTTTGAAAAAACGCCACCCTCCCACTCGAAGTGCTAGGGACGAGGTGTTTTCGGTCGAACCCTTCGTTGGGTTTGGGCTGCAATGAGCTCCTTAGTGATTTTTGCTAGGTTTTTGAAAACTGCCACCCTCCCCCTCGAAGTGCTAGGGGCGAGGTGTTTTCGGGCGAACCCTTTGTTGGGTTTGGGTTGCAACGAGCCCCTTAGCGAGTTTTGCTAATTTTTGAAAACGCGACCGTCCCCCTCGAGGTTCTAGGGGCGAGGTGTTTTCAGGCAAACACTTTGCTGGGTTTGGGCTGCAATGAGCTCCTTAGCGATTTTTGCTAAGTTTTTGAAAAATGCCACCCTCACCCTCGAAGTGCTAGGGGCGAGGTATTTTCGGGCGAACCCTTCGTTGGGTTTGGGCTGCAATGAGCCCCTTAGCAATTTTTGCTAAGTTTTTGAAAAACGACACCCTCTCCCTCGAAGTGATAGTGGCAAGGTGTTTTCGGGCGAACCCTTCATTGGGTTTGGGCTGCAACGAGTCCCTTAGCCATTTTTGCTAAGTTTTTGAAAAATGCCACCCTCCCCCTGGAAGTGCTAGGGGCAAGGTGTTCTCGGAAGAACACTTCATTGGGTTTGGGCTGCAACGATCCCTTTAGCAATTTTTGCTAAGTTTTTGATAAATGCTACACTCCCCCTCGAAGTGCTAGGGGCGATGTGTTTTCGGGTGAACCCTTCATTGGGGTTGGGCTGCAACAAGTCCCTTAGCGATTTTTACTAAGTTTTTGAAAAACACCCCCCCCCCCCCCTCCAAGTGTTTGGGGCGAGGTGTTTCCGGGTGAACCCTTTGTTGGGTTTGGGCTGCAATGAGCCCCTTAGCGATTTTTGCTAAGTTTTTGAAAACTGCCACCCTCCCCCTCGAAGTGCTAGGGGCGAGGTGTTTTTGGGCGAACCCTTTGTAGGGTTTGGGCTGCAACGAGCCCCGGAGCGGGTTTTGCTAATTTTTGGAAACGCCACCGTCCCCCTCGAAGTGCTAGGGGCGAGGTGTTTTCAGGCAAACACTTTGCTGGGTTTGGGCTGCAATGAGCTCCTTAGCGATTTTTGCTAAGATTTTGAAAAACGCCACCCTCACCCTCGAAGTGCTAGGGGCGAGGTATTTTCGGGCGAACCCTTCGTTGGGTTTGGGCTGCAATGAGCCCCTTAGCAATTTTTGCTAAGTTTTTGAAAAACGACACCCTCTCCCTCGAAGTGCTAGTGGCAAGGTGTTTTCGGGCGAACCCTTCATTGGGTTTGGGCTGCAACGAGTCCCTTAGCCATTTTTGCTAAGTTTTTGAAAAATACCACCCTCCCCCTCGAAGTGCTAGGGCAAGGTGTTTTCGGGCGAACCCTTCACTGGGATAGGGTTGTAATGAGCCCATTCGCGATTTTTTCTAATTTTTGAAAAACGCCACCCTCCCCGTCAAATTGCTAGGGGCGAGGTGTTTTCGGGCGAACACTTCATTAGCTTTGGGCTGCAACGAGACCCTTAGTGATTTTTGCTAAGTTTTTGAAAAACGCCACCCTCCCTCTCGAAGTGCTAGGGGCAAGTTTCTTTTGGGCGAACCCTTCATCGGGCTTCGGCTGCAACGAGCCCCTTAGCGATTTTTGCTAGTTTTGAAAAAACGCCACCCTCCCACTCGAAGTGCTAGGGACGAGGTGTTTTCGGTCGAACCCTTCGTTGGGTTTGGGCTGCAATGAGCTCCTTAGTGATTTTTGCTAGGTTTTTGAAAACTGCCACCCTCCCCCTCGAAGTGCTAGGGGCGAGGTGTTTTCCGGGCGAACCCTTTGTTGGGTTTGGGTTGCAACGAGCCCCTTAGCGAGTTTTGCTAATTTTTGAAAACGCGACCGTCCCCCTCGAGGTTCTAGGGGCGAGGTGTTTTCAGGCAAACACTTTGCTGGGTTTGGGCTGCAATGAGCTCCTTAGCGATTTTTGCTAAGTTTTTGAAAAATGCCACCCTCACCCTCGAAGTGCTAGGGGCGAGGTATTTTCGGGCGAACCCTTCGTTGGGTTTGGGCTGCAATGAGCCCCTTAGCAATTTTTGCTAAGTTTTTGAAAAACGACACCCTCTCCCTCGAAGTGATAGTGGCAAGGTGTTTTCGGGCGAACCCTTCATTGGGTTTGGGCTGCAACGAGTCCCTTAGCCATTTTTGCTAAGTTTTTGAAAAATGCCACCCTCCCCCTGGAAGTGCTAGGGGCAAGGTGTTCTCGGAAGAACACTTCATTGGGTTTGGGCTGCAACGATCCCTTTAGCAATTTTTGCTAAGTTTTTGATAAATGCTACACTCCCCCTCGAAGTGCTAGGGGCGATGTGTTTTCGGGTGAACCCTTCATTGGGGTTGGGCTGCAACAAGTCCCTTAGCGATTTTTACTAAGTTTTTGAAAAAACACCCCCCCCCCCCTCCAAGTGTTTGGGGCGAGGTGTTTCCGGGTGAACCCTTTGTTGGGTTTGGGCTGCAATGAGCCCCTTAGCGATTTTTGCTAAGTTTTTGAAAACTGCCACCCTCCCCCTCGAAGTGCTAGGGGCGAGGTGTTTTTGGGCGAACCCTTTGTAGGGTTTGGGCTGCAACGAGCCCCGGAGCGGGTTTTGCTAATTTTTGGAAACGCCACCGTCCCCCTCGAAGTGCTAGGGGCGAGGTGTTTTCAGGCAAACACTTTGCTGGGTTTGGGCTGCAATGAGCTCCTTAGCGATTTTTGCTAAGATTTTGAAAAAACGCCACCCTCGCCCTCGAAGTGCTAGGGGCGAGGTATTTTCGGGCGAACCCTTCGTTGGGTTTGGGCTGCAATGAGCCCCTTAGCAATTTTTGCTAAGTTTTTGAAAAACGACACCCTCTCCCTCGAAGTGCTAGTGGCAAGGTGTTTTCGGGTGAACCCTTCATTGGGTTTGGGCTGCAACGAGTCCCTTAGCCATTTTTGCTAAGTTTTTGAAAAATGCCACCCTCCCCCTGGAAGTGCTAGGGGCGAGGTGTTTTCGGGCGAACCCTTTGTTGGGTTTGGGCTGCAACGAGCCCCTTAGCGAGTTTTGCTAATTTTTGAAAACGCCACCGTCCCCCTCGAAGTGCTAGGGGCGAGGTGTTTTCAGGCAAACACTTTGCTGGGCTTGGGCTGCAATGAGCTCCTTAGCGATTTTTGCAAAGATTTTGAAAAACGCCACCCTCGCCCTCGAAGTGCTAGGGGCGAGGTATTTTTGGGGGCGAACCCTTCGTTGGGTTTGGGCTGCAATGAGCCCCTTAGCAATTTTTGCTGAGTTTTTGAAAAACGACACCCTCTCCCTCGAAGTGCTAGTGGCAAGGTGTTTTCGGGTGAACCCTTCATTGGGTTTGGGCTGCAACGAGTCCCTTAGCCATTTTTGCTAAGTTTTTGAAAAATGCCACCCTCCCCCTGGAAGTGCTAGGGGCGAGGTGTTTTCGGGCGAACCCTTTGTTGGGTTTGGGCTGCAACGAGCCCCTTAGCGAGTTTTGCTAATTTTTGAAAACGCCACCGTCCCCCTCGAAGTGCTAGGGGCGAGGTGTTTTCAGGCAAACACTTTGCTGGGCTTGGGCTGCAATGAGCTCCTTAGCGATTTTTGCAAAGATTTTGAAAAACGCCACCCTCGCCCTCGAAGTGCTAGGGGCGAGGTATTTTTGGGGCGAACCCTTCGTTGGGTTTGGGCTGCAATGAGCCCCTTAGCAATTTTTGCTGAGTTTTGAAAAACGACACCCTC
>MU847659.1:0-49324 GCA_032690845.1 Eleusine coracana subsp. coracana
TTTTGCATCCGTTGTCCGATCGGGGCATACTTTTTTTTTCTAGAAAGCTTGCGGCGAGGCCAACACCGACAAAAAGCGAAATTCAAAGCAGTAGAATAGTATATAATTTTTTTCAAAATAAATACTTCCCTATGGTTAAGATACCGCCCCGAATACCTCCTACTGCCAGCATGTTACATTCAATACAACGTCGAACTCCATCGTGGTGGAGGACTCGCCCACCGTATCATGAACCGCGCCTAGACTACCGAGTTTATGGGTACACAAGGAACCATGGAAGGTAAGCCACATCCCTTGGCCATGCGGTTCAGCACACCGTGCGTGTAAGCACATGAAAAATGAGACCTATAACCCTAAAACGAGCAGAACTTTTGCATCCGTTGTCCGATCGGGGCATACTTTTTTTTTCTAGAAAGCTTGCGGCGAGGCCAACACCGACAAAAAGCGAAATTCAAACAGTAGAATAGTATATAATTTTTTTCAAAATAAATACTTCACCTATGGTTAAGATACCGCCCCGAATACCTCCTACTGCCAGCATGTTACATTCAATACAAGCGTCGAACTCCATCGTGGTGGAGGACTCGCCCACCGTATCATGAACCGCGCCTAGACTACCGAGTTTATGGGTACACAAGGAACCATGGAAGGTAAGCCACATCCCTTGGCCATGCGGTTCAGCACACCGTGGGTGTAAGCACATGAAAAATGAGACCTATAACCTAAAACGAGCATAACTTTTGCATCCGTTGTCCGATCGGGGCATACTTTTTTTTTCTAGAAAGCTTGCGGCGAGGCCAACACCGACAAAAAGCGAAATTCAAACAGTAGAATAGTATATAATTTTTTTCAAAATAAATACTTCCCTATGGTTAAGATACCGTCCCGAATACCTCCTACTGCCAGCATGTTACATTCAATACAGCGTCGAACTCCATCGTGGTGGAGGACTCGCCCACCGTATCATGAACCGCGCCTAGACTACCGAGTTTATGGGTACACAAGGAACCATGGAAGGTAAGCCACATCCCTCGGCCATGCGGTTCAGCACACCGTGCGTGTAAGCACATGAAAAATGAGACCTATAACCTAAAACGAGCATAACTTTTGCATCCGTTGTCCGATCGGGGCATACTTTTTTTTTCTAGAAAGCTTGCGGCGAGGCCAACACCGACAAAAAGCGAAATTCAAACAGTAGAATAGTATATAATTTTTTTCAAAATAAATACTTCACCTATGGTTAAGATACCGCCCCGAATACCTCCTACTGCCAGCATGTTACATTCAATACAGCGTCGAACTCCATCGTGGTGGAGGACTCGCCCACCGTATCATGAACCGCGCCTAGACTACCGAGTTTATGGGTACACAAGGAACCATGGAAGGTAAGCCACATCCCTTGGCCATGCGGTTCAGCACACCGTGCGTGTAAGCACATGAAAAATGAGACCTATAACCTAAAACGAGCATAACTTTTGCATCCGTTGTCCGATCGGGGCATACTTTTTTTTTCTAGAAAGCTTGCGGCGAGGCCAACACCGACAAAAAGCGAAATTCAAAGAGTAGAATAGTATATAATTTTTTTCAAAATAAATACTCACCTATGGTTAAGATACCGCCCCGAATACCTCCTACTGCCAGCATGTTACATTCAATACAGCGTCGAACTCCATCGTGGTGGAGGACTCGCCCACCGTATCATGAACCGCGCCTAGACTACCGAGTTTATGGGTACACAAGGAACCATGGAAGGTAAGCCACATCCCTTGGCCATGCGGTTCAGCACACCGTGCGTGTAAGCACATGAAAAATGAGACCTATAACCTAAAACGAGCATAACTTTTGCATCCGTTGTCCGATCGGGGCATACTTTTTTTTTCTAGAAAGCTTGCGGCGAGGCCAACACCGACAAAAAGCGAAATTCAAAGAGTAGAATAGTATATAATTTTTTTCAAAATAAATACTTCCCTATGGTTAAGATACCGCCCCGAATACCTCCTACTGCCAGCATGTTACATTCAATACAGCGTCGAACTCCATCGTGGTGGAGGACTCGCCCACCGTATCATGAACCGCGCCTAGACTACCGAGTTTATGGGTACACAAGGAACCATGGAAGGTAAGCCACATCCCTTGGCCATGCGGTTCAGCACACCGTGCGTGTAAGCACATGAAAAATGAGACCTATAACCCTAAAACGAGCATAACTTTTGCATCCGTTGTCCGATCGGGGCATACTTTTTTTTTCTAGAAAGCTTGCGGCGAGGCCAACACCGACAAAAAGCGAAATTCAAAGAGTAGAATAGTATATAATTTTTTTCAAAATAAATACTCACCTATGGTTAAGATACCGCCCCGAATACCTCCTACTGCCAGCATGTTACATTCAATACAGCGTCGAACTCCATCGTGGTGGAGGACTCGCCCACCGTATCATGAACCGCGCCTAGACTACCGAGTTTATGGGTACACAAGGAACCATGGAAGGTAAGCCACATCCCTTGGCCATGCGGTTCAGCACACCGTGCGTGTAAGCACATGAAAAATGAGACCTATAACCTAAAACGAGCATAACTTTTGCATCCGTTGTCCGATCGGGGCATACTTTTTTTTTCTAGAAAGCTTGCGGCGAGGCCAACACCGACAAAAAGCGAAATTCAAACAGTAGAATAGTATATAATTTTTTTCAAAATAAATACTTCACCTATGGTTAAGATACCGCCCCGAATACCTCCTACTGCCAGCATGTTACATTCAATACAGCGTCGAACTCCATCGTGGTGGAGGACTCGCCCACCGTATCATGAACCGCGCCTAGACTACCGAGTTTATGGGTACACAAGGAACCATGGAAGGTAAGCCACATCCCTCGGCCATGCGGTTCAGCACACCGTGCGTGTAAGCACATGAAAAATGAGACCTATAACCTAAAACGAGCATAACTTTTGCATCCGTTGTCCGATCGGGGCATACTTTTTTTTTCTAGAAAGCTTGCGGCGAGGCCAACACCGACAAAAAGCGAAATTCAAACAGTAGAATAGTATATAATTTTTTTCAAAATAAATACTCACCTATGGTTAAGATACCGCCCCGAATACCTCCTACTGCCAGCATGTTACATTCAATACAGCGTCGAACTCCATCGTGGTGGAGGACTCGCCCACCGTATCATGAACCGCGCCTAGACTACCGAGTTTATGGGTACACAAGGAACCATGGAAGGTAAGCCACATCCCTTGGCCATGCGGTTCAGCACACCGTGCGTGTAAGCACATGAAAAATGAGACCTATAACCTAAAACGAGCATAACTTTTGCATCCGTTGTCCGATCGGGGCATACTTTTTTTTTCTAGAAAGCTTGCGGCGAGGCCAACACCGACAAAAAGCGAAATTCAAAGCAGTAGAATAGTATATAATTTTTTCAAAATAAATACTTCCCTATGGTTAAGATACCGCCCCGAATACCTCCTACTGCCAGCATGTTACATTCAATACAGCGTCGAACTCCATCGTGGTGGAGGACTCGCCCACCGTATCATGAACCGCGCCTAGACTACCGAGTTTATGGGTACACAAGGAACCATGGAAGGTAAGCCACATCCCTTGGCCATGCGGTTCAGCACACCGTGCGTGTAAGCACATGAAAAATGAGACCTATAACCCTAAAACGAGCATAACTTTTGCATCCGTTGTCCGATCGGGGCATACTTTTTTTTTCTAGAAAGCTTGCGGCGAGGCCAACACCGACAAAAAGCGAAATTCAAAGAGTAGAATAGTATATAATTTTTTTCAAAATAAATACTTCCCTATGGTTAAGATACCGCCCCGAATACCTCCTACTGCCAGCATGTTACATTCAATACAAGCGTCGAACTCCATCGTGGTGGAGGACTCGCCCACCGTATCATGAACCGCGCCTAGACTACCGAGTTTATGGGTACACAAGGAACCATGGAAGGTAAGCCACATCCCTTGGCCATGCGGTTCAGCACACCGTGCGTGTAAGCACATGAAAAATGAGACCTATAACCTAAAACGAGCATAACTTTTGCATCCGTTGTCCGATCGGGGCATACTTTTTTTTTCTAGAAAGCTTGCGGCGAGGCCAACACCGACAAAAAGCGAAATTCAAAGAGTAGAATAGTATATAATTTTTTTCAAAATAAATACTTCCCTATGGTTAAGATACCGCCCCGAATACCTCCTACTGCCAGCATGTTACATTCAATACAGCGTCGAACTCCATCGTGGTGGAGGACTCGCCCACCGTATCATGAACCGCGCCTAGACTACCGAGTTTATGGGTACACAAGGAACCATGGAAGGTAAGCCACATCCCTCGGCCATGCGGTTCAGCACACCGTGCGTGTAAGCACATGAAAAATGAGACCTATAACCTAAAACGAGCATAACTTTTGCATCCGTTGTCCGATCGGGGCATACTTTTTTTTTCTAGAAAGCTTGCGGCGAGGCCAACACCGACAAAAAGCGAAATTCAAAGAGTAGAATAGTATATAATTTTTTTCAAAATAAATACTTCCCTATGGTTAAGATACCGCCCCGAATACCTCCTACTGCCAGCATGTTACATTCAATACAGCGTCGAACTCCATCGTGGTGGAGGACTCGCCCACCGTATCATGAACCGCGCCTAGACTACCGAGTTTATGGGTACACAAGGAACCATGGAAGGTAAGCCACATCCCTCGGCCATGCGGTTCAGCACACCGTGCGTGTAAGCACATGAAAAATGAGACCTATAACCTAAAACGAGCATAACTTTTGCATCCGTTGTCCGATCGGGGCATACTTTTTTTTTCTAGAAAGCTTGCGGCGAGGCCAACACCGACAAAAAGCGAAATTCAAAGAGTAGAATAGTATATAATTTTTTTCAAAATAAATACTTCACCTATGGTTAAGATACCGCCCCGAATACCTCCTACTGCCAGCATGTTACATTCAATACAGCGTCGAACTCCATCGTGGTGGAGGACTCGCCCACCGTATCATGAACCGCGCCTAGACTACCGAGTTTATGGGTACACAAGGAACCATGGAAGGTAAGCCACATCCCTCGGCCATGCGGTTCAGCACACCGTGCGTGTAAGCACATGAAAAATGAGACCTATAACCTAAAACGAGCATAACTTTTGCATCCGTTGTCCGATCGGGGCATACTTTTTTTTTCTAGAAAGCTTGCGGCGAGGCCAACACCGACAAAAAGCGAAATTCAAAGAGTAGAATAGTATATAATTTTTTCAAAATAAATACTTCACCTATGGTTAAGATACCGCCCCGAATACCTCCTACTGCCAGCATGTTACATTCAATACAGCGTCGAACTCCATCGTGGTGGAGGACTCGCCCACCGTATCATGAACCGCGCCTAGACTACCGAGTTTATGGGTACACAAGGAACCATGGAAGGTAAGCCACATCCCTCGGCCATGCGGTTCAGCACACCGTGGTGTAAGCACATGAAAAATGAGACCTATAACCTAAAACGAGCATAACTTTTGCATCCGTTGTCCGATCGGGGCATACTTTTTTTTTCTAGAAAGCTTGCGGCGAGGCCAACACCGACAAAAAGCGAAATTCAAAGCAGTAGAATAGTATATAATTTTTTCAAAATAAATACTTCCCTATGGTTAAGATACCGTCCCGAATACCTCCTACTGCCAGCATGTTACATTCAATACAGCGTCGAACTCCATCGTGGTGGAGGACTCGCCCACCGTATCATGAACCGCGCCTAGACTACCGAGTTTATGGGTACACAAGGAACCATGGAAGGTAAGCCACATCCCTCGGCCATGCGGTTCAGCACACCGTGCGTGTAAGCACATGAAAAATGAGACCTATAACCTAAAACGAGCATAACTTTTGCATCCGTTGTCCGATCGGGGCATACTTTTTTTTTCTAGAAAGCTTGCGGCGAGGCCAACACCGACAAAAAGCGAAATTCAAAGAGTAGAATAGTATATAATTTTTTTCAAAATAAATACTTCACCTATGGTTAAGATACCGCCCCGAATACCTCCTACTGCCAGCATGTTACATTCAATACAACGTCGAACTCCATCGTGGTGGAGGACTCGCCCACCGTATCATGAACCGCGCCTAGACTACCGAGTTTATGGGTACACAAGGAACCATGGAAGGTAAGCCACATCCCTTGGCCATGCGGTTCAGCACACCGTGGGTGTAAGCACATGAAAAATGAGACCTATAACCCTAAAACGAGCAGAACTTTTGCATCCGTTGTCCGATCGGGGCATACTTTTTTTTTCTAGAAAGCTTGCGGCGAGGCCAACACCGACAAAAAGCGAAATTCAAAGAGTAGAATAGTATATAATTTTTTTCAAAATAAATACTTCCCTATGGTTAAGATACCGCCCCGAATACCTCCTACTGCCAGCATGTTACATTCAATACAGCGTCGAACTCCATCGTGGTGGAGGACTCGCCCACCGTATCATGAACCGCGCCTAGACTACCGAGTTTATGGGTACACAAGGAACCATGGAAGGTAAGCCACATCCCTTGGCCATGCGGTTCAGCACACCGTGCGTGTAAGCACATGAAAAATGAGACCTATAACCCGAAACGAGCATAACTTTTGCATCCGTTGTCCGATCGGGGCATACTTTTTTTTTCTAGAAAGCTTGCGGCGAGGCCAACACCGACAAAAAGCGAAATTCAAAGAGTAGAATAGTATATAATTTTTTTCAAAATAAATACTTCACCTATGGTTAAGATACCGCCCCGAATACCTCCTACTGCCAGCATGTTACATTCAATACAGCGTCGAACTCCATCGTGGTGGAGGACTCGCCCACCGTATCATGAACCGCGCCTAGACTACCGAGTTTATGGGTACACAAGGAACCATGGAAGGTAAGCCACATCCCTTGGCCATGCGGTTCAGCACACCGTGCGTGTAAGCACATGAAAAATGAGACCTATAACCTAAAACGAGCATAACTTTTGCATCCGTTGTCCGATCGGGGCATACTTTTTTTTTCTAGAAAGCTTGCGGCGAGGCCAACACCGACAAAAAGCGAAATTCAAAGAGTAGAATAGTATATAATTTTTTTCAAAATAAATACTTCACCTATGGTTAAGATACCGCCCCGAATACCTCCTACTGCCAGCATGTTACATTCAATACAGCGTCGAACTCCATCGTGGTGGAGGACTCGCCCACCGTATCATGAACCGCGCCTAGACTACCGAGTTTATGGGTACACAAGGAACCATGGAAGGTAAGCCACATCCCTTGGCCATGCGGTTCAGCACACCGTGCGTGTAAGCACATGAAAAATGAGACCTATAACCTAAAACGAGCATAACTTTTGCATCCGTTGTCCGATCGGGGCATACTTTTTTTTTCTAGAAAGCTTGCGGCGAGGCCAACACCGACAAAAAGCGAAATTCAAACAGTAGAATAGTATATAATTTTTTTCAAAATAAATACTTCACCTATGGTTAAGATACCGCCCCGAATACCTCCTACTGCCAGCATGTTACATTCAATACAGCGTCGAACTCCATCGTGGTGGAGGACTCGCCCACCGTATCATGAACCGCGCCTAGACTACCGAGTTTATGGGTACACAAGGAACCATGGAAGGTAAGCCACATCCCTCGGCCATGCGGTTCAGCACACCGTGCGTGTAAGCACATGAAAAATGAGACCTATAACCCTAAAACGAGCATAACTTTTGCATCCGTTGTCCGATCGGGGCATACTTTTTTTTTCTAGAAAGCTTGCGGCGAGGCCAACACCGACAAAAAGCGAAATTCAAAGAGTAGAATAGTATATAATTTTTTTCAAAATAAATACTTCACCTATGGTTAAGATACCGCCCCGAATACCTCCTACTGCCAGCATGTTACATTCAATACAGCGTCGAACTCCATCGTGGTGGAGGACTCGCCCACCGTATCATGAACCGCGCCTAGACTACCGAGTTTATGGGTACACAAGGAACCATGGAAGGTAAGCCACATCCCTTGGCCATGCGGTTCAGCACACCGTGCGTGTAAGCACATGAAAAATGAGACCTATAACCCTAAAACGAGCATAACTTTTGCATCCGTTGTCCGATCGGGGCATACTTTTTTTTTCTAGAAAGCTTGCGGCGAGGCCAACACCGACAAAAAGCGAAATTCAAAGAGTAGAATAGTATATAATTTTTTTCAAAATAAATACTTCCCTATGGTTAAGATACCGCCCCGAATACCTCCTACTGCCAGCATGTTACATTCAATACAGCGTCGAACTCCATCGTGGTGGAGGACTCGCCCACCGTATCATGAACCGCGCCTAGACTACCGAGTTTATGGGTACACAAGGAACCATGGAAGGTAAGCCACATCCCTCGGCCATGCGGTTCAGCACACCGTGCGTGTAAGCACATGAAAAATGAGACCTATAACCTAAAACGAGCATAACTTTTGCATCCGTTGTCCGATCGGGGCATACTTTTTTTTTCTAGAAAGCTTGCGGCGAGGCCAACACCGACAAAAAGCGAAATTCAAAGAGTAGAATAGTATATAATTTTTTTCAAAATAAATACTTCACCTATGGTTAAGATACCGCCCCGAATACCTCCTACTGCCAGCATGTTACATTCAATACAGCGTCGAACTCCATCGTGGTGGAGGACTCGCCCACCGTATCATGAACCGCGCCTAGACTACCGAGTTTATGGGTACACAAGGAACCATGGAAGGTAAGCCACATCCCTCGGCCATGCGGTTCAGCACACCGTGCGTGTAAGCACATGAAAAATGAGACCTATAACCTAAAACGAGCATAACTTTTGCATCCGTTGTCCGATCGGGGCATACTTTTTTTTTCTAGAAAGCTTGCGGCGAGGCCAACACCGACAAAAAGCGAAATTCAAAGAGTAGAATAGTATATAATTTTTTTCAAAATAAATACTTCACCTATGGTTAAGATACCGCCCCGAATACCTCCTACTGCCAGCATGTTACATTCAATACAGCGTCGAACTCCATCGTGGTGGAGGACTCGCCCACCGTATCATGAACCGCGCCTAGACTACCGAGTTTATGGGTACACAAGGAACCATGGAAGGTAAGCCACATCCCTTGGCCATGCGGTTCAGCACACCGTGGGTGTAAGCACATGAAAAATGAGACCTATAACCTAAAACGAGCATAACTTTTGCATCCGTTGTCCGATCGGGGCATACTTTTTTTTTCTAGAAAGCTTGCGGCGAGGCCAACACCGACAAAAAGCGAAATTCAAACAGTAGAATAGTATATAATTTTTTCAAAATAAATACTCACCTATGGTTAAGATACCGCCCCGAATACCTCCTACTGCCAGCATGTTACATTCAATACAGCGTCGAACTCCATCGTGGTGGAGGACTCGCCCACCGTATCATGAACCGCGCCTAGACTACCGAGTTTATGGGTACACAAGGAACCATGGAAGGTAAGCCACATCCCTTGGCCATGCGGTTCAGCACACCGTGCGTGTAAGCACATGAAAAATGAGACCTATAACCTAAAACGAGCATAACTTTTGCATCCGTTGTCCGATCGGGGCATACTTTTTTTTTCTAGAAAGCTTGCGGCGAGGCCAACACCGACAAAAAGCGAAATTCAAAGAGTAGAATAGTATATAATTTTTTTCAAAATAAATACTTCACCTATGGTTAAGATACCGCCCCGAATACCTCCTACTGCCAGCATGTTACATTCAATACAGCGTCGAACTCCATCGTGGTGGAGGACTCGCCCACCGTATCATGAACCGCGCCTAGACTACCGAGTTTATGGGTACACAAGGAACCATGGAAGGTAAGCCACATCCCTTGGCCATGCGGTTCAGCACACCGTGCGTGTAAGCACATGAAAAATGAGACCTATAACCCTAAAACGAGCAGAACTTTTGCATCCGTTGTCCGATCGGGGCATACTTTTTTTTTCTAGAAAGCTTGCGGCGAGGCCAACACCGACAAAAAGCGAAATTCAAAGAGTAGAATAGTATATAATTTTTTTCAAAATAAATACTTCCCTATGGTTAAGATACCGCCCCGAATACCTCCTACTGCCAGCATGTTACATTCAATACAACGTCGAACTCCATCGTGGTGGAGGACTCGCCCACCGTATCATGAACCGCGCCTAGACTACCGAGTTTATGGGTACACAAGGAACCATGGAAGGTAAGCCACATCCCTTGGCCATGCGGTTCAGCACACCGTGGGTGTAAGCACATGAAAAATGAGACCTATAACCTAAACGAGCATAACTTTTGCATCCGTTGTCCGATCGGGGCATACTTTTTTTTTCTAGAAAGCTTGCGGCGAGGCCAACACCGACAAAAAGCGAAATTCAAAGAGTAGAATAGTATATAATTTTTTTCAAAATAAATACTTCCCTATGGTTAAGATACCGTCCCGAATACCTCCTACTGCCAGCATGTTACATTCAATACAGCGTCGAACTCCATCGTGGTGGAGGACTCGCCCACCGTATCATGAACCGCGCCTAGACTACCGAGTTTATGGGTACACAAGGAACCATGGAAGGTAAGCCACATCCCTCGGCCATGCGGTTCAGCACACCGTGCGTGTAAGCACATGAAAAATGAGACCTATAACCTAAAACGAGCATAACTTTTGCATCCGTTGTCCGATCGGGGCATACTTTTTTTTTCTAGAAAGCTTGCGGCGAGGCCAACACCGACAAAAAGCGAAATTCAAACAGTAGAATAGTATATAATTTTTTTCAAAATAAATACTCACCTATGGTTAAGATACCGCCCGAATACCTCCTACTGCCAGCATGTTACATTCAATACAGCGTCGAACTCCATCGTGGTGGAGGACTCGCCCACCGTATCATGAACCGCGCCTAGACTACCGAGTTTATGGGTACACAAGGAACCATGGAAGGTAAGCCACATCCCTCGGCCATGCGGTTCAGCACACCGTGCGTGTAAGCACATGAAAAATGAGACCTATAACCTAAAACGAGCATAACTTTTGCATCCGTTGTCCGATCGGGGCATACTTTTTTTTTCTAGAAAGCTTGCGGCGAGGCCAACACCTGACAAAAAGCGAAATTCAAACAGTAGAATAGTATATAATTTTTTCAAAATAAATACTCACCTATGGTTAAGATACCGCCCCGAATACCTCCTACTGCCAGCATGTTACATTCAATACAGCGTCGAACTCCATCGTGGTGGAGGACTCGCCCACCGTATCATGTACCGCGCCTAGACTACCGAGTTTATGGGTACACAAGGAACCATGGAAGGTAAGCCACATCCCTCGGCCATGCGGTTCAGCACACCGTGCGTGTAAGCACATGAAAAATGAGACCTATAACCTAAAACGAGCATAACTTTTGCATCCGTTGTCCGATCGGGGCATACTTTTTTTTTCTAGAAAGCTTGCGGCGAGGCCAACACCGACAAAAAGCGAAATTCAAAGAGTAGAATAGTATATAATTTTTTCAAAATAAATACTTCACCTATGGTTAAGATACCGTCCCGAATACCTCCTACTGCCAGCATGTTACATTCAATACAGCGTCGAACTCCATCGTGGTGGAGGACTCGCCCACCGTATCATGAACCGCGCCTAGACTACCGAGTTTATGGGTACACAAGGAACCATGGAAGGTAAGCCACATCCCTCGGCCATGCAGGTTCAGCACACCGTCGGTGTAAGCACATGAAAAATGAGACCTATAACCCTAAAACGAGCATAACTTTTGCATCCGTTGTCCGATCGGGGCATACTTTTTTTTTCTAGAAAGCTTGCGGCGAGGCCAACACCGACAAAAAGCGAAATTCAAAGAGTAGAATAGTATATAATTTTTTTCAAAATAAATACTTCCCTATGGTTAAGATACCGCCCCGAATACCTCCTACTGCCAGCATGTTACATTCAATACAGCGTCGAACTCCATCGTGGTGGAGGACTCGCCCACCGTATCATGAACCGCGCCTAGACTACCGAGTTTATGGGTACACAAGGAACCATGGAAGGTAAGCCACATCCCTTGGCCATGCGGTTCAGCACACCGTGGGTGTAAGCACATGAAAAATGAGACCTATAACCCTAAAACGAGCAGAACTTTTGCATCCGTTGTCCGATCGGGGCATACTTTTTTTTTCTAGAAAGCTTGCGGCGAGGCCAACACCGACAAAAAGCGAAATTCAAAGAGTAGAATAGTATATAATTTTTTTCAAAATAAATACTTCCCTATGGTTAAGATACCGCCCCGAATACCTCCTACTGCCAGCATGTTACATTCAATACAGCGTCGAACTCCATCGTGGTGGAGGACTCGCCCACCGTATCATGAACCGCGCCTAGACTACCGAGTTTATGGGTACACAAGGAACCATGGAAGGTAAGCCACATCCCTTGGCCATGCGGTTCAGCACACCGTGCGTGTAAGCACATGAAAAATGAGACCTATAACCTAAAACGAGCATAACTTTTGCATCCGTTGTCCGATCGGGGCATACTTTTTTTTTCTAGAAAGCTTGCGGCGAGGCCAACACCGACAAAAAGCGAAATTCAAACAGTAGAATAGTATATAATTTTTTTCAAAATAAATACTCACCTATGGTTAAGATACCGCCCCGAATACCTCCTACTGCCAGCATGTTACATTCAATACAGCGTCGAACTCCATCGTGGTGGAGGACTCGCCCACCGTATCATGAACCGCGCCTAGACTACCGAGTTTATGGGTACACAAGGAACCATGGAAGGTAAGCCACATCCCTTGGCCATGCGGTTCAGCACACCGTGCGTGTAAGCACATGAAAAATGAGACCTATAACCTAAAACGAGCATAACTTTTGCATCCGTTGTCCGATCGGGGCATACTTTTTTTTTCTAGAAAGCTTGCGGCGAGGCCAACACCGACAAAAAGCGAAATTCAAAGAGTAGAATAGTATATAATTTTTTTCAAAATAAATACTTCACCTATGGTTAAGATACCGCCCCGAATACCTCCTACTGCCAGCATGTTACATTCAATACAGCGTCGAACTCCATCGTGGTGGAGGACTCGCCCACCGTATCATGAACCGCGCCTAGACTACCGAGTTTATGGGTACACAAGGAACCATGGAAGGTAAGCCACATCCCTCGGCCATGCGGTTCAGCACACCGTGCGGTGTAAGCACATGAAAAATGAGACCTATAACCTAAAACGAGCATAACTTTTGCATCCGTTGTCCGATCGGGGCATACTTTTTTTTTCTAGAAAGCTTGCGGCGAGGCCAACACCGACAAAAAGCGAAATTCAAAGAGTAGAATAGTATATAATTTTTTTCAAAATAAATACTTCACCTATGGTTAAGATACCGCCCCGAATACCTCCTACTGCCAGCATGTTACATTCAATACAGCGTCGAACTCCATCGTGGTGGAGGACTCGCCCACCGTATCATGAACCGCGCCTAGACTACCGAGTTTATGGGTACACAAGGAACCATGGAAGGTAAGCCACATCCCTTGGCCATGCGGTTCAGCACACCGTGCGTGTAAGCACATGAAAAATGAGACCTATAACCTAAAACGAGCATAACTTTTGCATCCGTTGTCCGATCGGGGCATACTTTTTTTTTCTAGAAAGCTTGCGGCGAGGCCAACACCGACAAAAAGCGAAATTCAAAGAGTAGAATAGTATATAATTTTTTTCAAAATAAATACTTCCCTATGGTTAAGATACCGCCCCGAATACCTCCTACTGCCAGCATGTTACATTCAATACAGCGTCGAACTCCATCGTGGTGGAGGACTCGCCCACCGTATCATGAACCGCGCCTAGACTACCGAGTTTATGGGTACACAAGGAACCATGGAAGGTAAGCCACATCCCTCGGCCATGCGGTTCAGCACACCGTGGGTGTAAGCACATGAAAAATGAGACCTATAACCCGAAAACGAGCATAACTTTTGCATCCGTTGTCCGATCGGGGCATACTTTTTTTTTCTAGAAAGCTTGCGGCGAGGCCAACACCGACAAAAAGCGAAAATTCAAAGAGTAGAATAGTATATAATTTTTTTCAAAATAAATACTTCCCTATGGTTAAGATACCGCCCCGAATACCTCCTACTGCCAGCATGTTACATTCAATACAGCGTCGAACTCCATCGTGGTGGAGGACTCGCCCACCGTATCATGAACCGCGCCTAGACTACTGAGTTTATGGGTACACAAGGAACCATGGAAGGTAAGCCACATCCCTTGGCCATGCGGTTCAGCACACCGTGCGTGTAAGCACATGAAAAATGAGACCTATAACCTAAAACGAGCATAACTTTTGCATCCGTTGTCCGATCGGGGCATACTTTTTTTTTCTAGAAAGCTTGCGGCGAGGCCAACACCGACAAAAAGCGAAATTCAAACAGTAGAATAGTATATAATTTTTTTCAAAATAAATACTCACCTATGGTTAAGATACCGCCCCGAATACCTCCTACTGCCAGCATGTTACATTCAATACAGCGTCGAACTCCATCGTGGTGGAGGACTCGCCCACCGTATCATGAACCGCGCCTAGACTACCGAGTTTATGGGTACACAAGGAACCATGGAAGGTAAGCCACATCCCTTGGCCATGCGGTTCAGCACACCGTGCGTGTAAGCACATGAAAAATGAGACCTATAACCTAAAACGAGCATAACTTTTGCATCCGTTGTCCGATCGGGGCATACTTTTTTTTTCTAGAAAGCTTGCGGCGAGGCCAACACCGACAAAAAGCGAAATTCAAACAGTAGAATAGTATATAATTTTTTCAAAATAAATACTCACCTATGGTTAAGATACCGCCCCGAATACCTCCTACTGCCAGCATGTTACATTCAATACAGCGTCGAACTCCATCGTGGTGGAGGACTCGCCCACCGTATCATGAACCGCGCCTAGACTACCGAGTTTATGGGTACACAAGGAACCATGGAAGGTAAGCCACATCCCTTGGCCATGCGGTTCAGCACACCGTGCGTGTAAGCACATGAAAAATGAGACCTATAACCTAAAACGAGCATAACTTTTGCATCCGTTGTCCGATCGGGGCATACTTTTTTTTTCTAGAAAGCTTGCGGCGAGGCCAACACCGACAAAAAGCGAAATTCAAAGAAGTAGAATAGTATATAATTTTTTTCAAAATAAATACTTCCCTATGGTTAAGATACCGTCCCGAATACCTCGTACTGCCAGCATGTTACATTCAATACAGCGTCGAACTCCATCGTGGTGGAGGACTCGCCCACCGTATCATGAACCGCGCCTAGACTACCGAGTTTATGGGTACACAAGGAACCATGGAAGGTAAGCCACATCCCTCGGCCATGCGGTTCAGCACACCGTGCGTGTAAGCACATGAAAAATGAGACCTATAACCCAAAACGAGCATAACTTTTGCATCCGTTGTCCGATCGGGGCATACTTTTTTTTCTAGAAAGCTTGCGGCGAGGCCAACACCGACAAAAAGCAAAATTCAAAGAGTAGAATAGTATATAATTTTTTTCAAAATAAATACTTCCCTATGGTTAAGATACCGCCCCGAATACCTCCTACTGCCAGCATGTTACATTCAATACAACGTCGAACTCCATCGTGGTGGAAGGACTCGCCCACCGTATCATGAACCGCGCCTAGACTACTGAGTTTATGGGTACACAAGGAACCATGGAAGGTAAGCCACATCCCTTGGCCATGCGGTTCAGCACACCGTGGGTGTAAGCACATGAAAAATGAGACCTATAACCCAAAACGAGCAGAACTTTTGCATCCGTTGTCCGATCGGGGCATACTTTTTTTTTCTAGAAAGCTTGCGGCGAGGCCAACACCGACAAAAAGCGAAATTCAAAGAGTAGAATAGTATATAATTTTTTTCAAAATAAATACTCACCTATGGTTAAGATACCGCCCCGAATACCTCCTACTGCCAGCATGTTACATTCAATACAGCGTCGAACTCCATCGTGGTGGAGGACTCGCCCACCGTATCATGAACCGCGCCTAGACTACCGAGTTTATGGGTACACAAGGAACCATGGAAGGTAAGCCACATCCCTTGGCCATGCGGTTCAGCACACCGTGCGTGTAAGCACATGAAAAATGAGACCTATAACCCTAAAACGAGCATAACTTTTGCATCCGTTGTCCGATCGGGGCATACTTTTTTTTTCTAGAAAGCTTGCGGCGAGGCCAACACCGACAAAAAGCGAAATTCAAACAGTAGAATAGTATATAATTTTTTTCAAAATAAATACTCACCTATGGTTAAGATACCGCCCGAATACCTCCTACTGCCAGCATGTTACATTCAATACAGCGTCGAACTCCATCGTGGTGGAGGACTCGCCCACCGTATCATGAACCGCGCCTAGACTACCGAGTTTATGGGTACACAAGGAACCATGGAAGGTAAGCCACATCCCTCGGCCATGCGGTTCAGCACACCGTGCGGTGTAAGCACATGAAAAATGAGACCTATAACCTAAAACGAGCATAACTTTTGCATCCGTTGTCCGATCGGGGCATACTTTTTTTTTCTAGAAAGCTTGCGGCGAGGCCAACACCTGACAAAAAGCGAAATTCAAACAGTAGAATAGTATATAATTTTTTTCAAAATAAATACTCACCTATGGTTAAGATACCGCCCCGAATACCTCCTACTGCCAGCATGTTACATTCAATACAGCGTCGAACTCCATCGTGGTGGAGGACTCGCCCACCGTATCATGAACCGCGCCTAGACTACCGAGTTTATGGGTACACAAGGAACCATGGAAGGTAAGCCACATCCCTCGGCCATGCGGTTCAGCACACCGTGGGTGTAAGCACATGAAAAATGAGACCTATAACCTAAAACGAGCAAAACTTTTGCATCCGTTGTCCGATCGGGGCATACTTTTTTTTTCTAGAAAGCTTACGGCGAGGCCAACACCGACAAAAAGCGAAATTCAAAGAATAGAATAGTACATAATTTTTTCAAAATAAATACTTCCCTATGGTTAAGATACCGTCCCGAATACCTCCTACTGCCAGCATGTTTACATTCAATACAGCGTCGAACTCCATCGTGGTGGAGGTACTCGCCCACCGTATCATGAACCGCTGCCTAGACTACCGAGTTTATGGGTACACAAGGAACCATGGAAGGTAACCCACATCCCTCGGCCATTCAGTTCAGCACACCGTCGGCTGTAAGCACATGAAAAATGAGACCTATAACCCAAAACGAGCATAACTTTTGCATCCGTTGTCCGATCGGGGCATACTTTTTTTTCTAGAAAGCTTGCGGCGAGGCCAACACCGACAAAAAGCAAAATTCAAAGAGTAGAATAGTATATAATTTTTTTCAAAATAAATACTTCCCTATGGTTAAGATACCGCCCCGAATACCTCCTACTGCCAGCATGTTACATTCAATACAACGTCGAACTCCATCGTGGTGGAGGACTCGCCCACCGTATCATGAACCGCGCCTAGACTACCGAGTTTATGGGTACACAAGGAACCATGGAAGGTAAGCCACATCCCTTGGCCATGCGGTTCAGCACACCGTGGGTGTAAGCACATGAAAAATGAGACCTATAACCTAAAACGAGCATAACTTTTGCATCCGTTGTCCGATCGGGGCATACTTTTTTTTTCTAGAAAGCTTGCGGCGAGGCCAACACCGACAAAAAGCGAAATTCAAAGAGTAGAATAGTATATAATTTTTTTCAAAATAAATACTTCCCTATGGTTAAGATACCGCCCCGAATACCTCCTACTGCCAGCATGTTACATTCAATACAGCGTCGAACTCCATCGTGGTGGAGGACTCGCCCACCGTATCATGAACCGCGCCTAGACTACCGAGTTTATGGGTACACAAGGAACCATGGAAGGTAAGCCACATCCCTTGGCCATGCGGTTCAGCACACCGTGGGTGTAAGCACATGAAAAATGAGACCTATAACCCGAAACGAGCATAACTTTTGCATCCGTTGTCCGATCGGGGCATACTTTTTTTTTCTAGAAAGCTTGCGGCGAGGCCAACACCGACAAAAAGCGAAATTCAAACAGTAGAATAGTATATAATTTTTTTCAAAATAAATACTCACCTATGGTTAAGATACCGCCCCGAATACCTCCTACTGCCAGCATGTTACATTCAATACAGCGTCGAACTCCATCGTGGTGGAGGACTCGCCCACCGTATCATGAACCGCGCCTAGACTACCGAGTTTATGGGTACACAAGGAACCATGGAAGGTAAGCCACATCCCTTGGCCATGCGGTTCAGCACACCGTGCGTGTAAGCACATGAAAAATGAGACCTATAACCTAAAACGAGCATAACTTTTGCATCCGTTGTCCGATCGGGGCATACTTTTTTTTTCTAGAAAGCTTGCGGCGAGGCCAACACTGACAAAAAGCGAAATTCAAACAGTAGAATAGTATATAATTTTTTTCAAAATAAATACTCACCTATGGTTAAGATACCGCCCCGAATACCTCCTACTGCCAGCATGTTACATTCAATACAGCGTCGAACTCCATCGTGGTGGAGGACTCGCCCACCGTATCATGAACCGCGCCTAGACTACCGAGTTTATGGGTACACAAGGAACCATGGAAGGTAAGCCACATCCCTCGGCCATGCGGTTCAGCACACCGTGCGGTGTAAGCACATGAAAAATGAGACCTATAACCTAAAACGAGCATAACTTTTGCATCCGTTGTCCGATCGGGGCATACTTTTTTTTTCTAGAAAGCTTGCGGCGAGGCCAACACCGACAAAAAGCGAAATTCAAAGAGTAGAATAGTATATAATTTTTTTCAAAATAAATACTTCCCTATGGTTAAGATACCGCCCCGAATACCTCCTACTGCCAGCATGTTACATTCAATACAGCGTCGAACTCCATCGTGGTGGAGGACTCGCCCACCGTATCATGAACCGCGCCTAGACTACCGAGTTTATGGGTACACAAGGAACCATGGAAGGTAAGCCACATCCCTCGGCCATGCGGTTCAGCACACCGTGGTGTAAGCACATGAAAAATGAGACCTATAACCCTAAAACGAGCATAACTTTTGCATCCGTTGTCCGATCGGGGCATACTTTTTTTTTCTAGAAAGCTTGCGGCGAGGCCAACACCGACAAAAAGCGAAATTCAAACAGTAGAATAGTATATAATTTTTTTCAAAATAAATACTTCCCTATGGTTAAGATACCGCCCCGAATACCTCCTACTGCCAGCATGTTACATTCAATACAGCGTCGAACTCCATCGTGGTGGAGGACTCGCCCACCGTATCATGAACCGCGCCTAGACTACCGAGTTTATGGGTACACAAGGAACCATGGAAGGTAAGCCACATCCCTTGGCCATGCGGTTCAGCACACCGTGGGTGTAAGCACATGAAAAATGAGACCTATAACCTAAAACGAGCATAACTTTTGCATCCGTTGTCCGATCGGGGCATACTTTTTTTTTCTAGAAAGCTTGCGGCGAGGCCAACACCGACAAAAAGCGAAATTCAAAGAGTAGAATAGTATATAATTTTTTTCAAAATAAATACTTCACCTATGGTTAAGATACCGCCCCGAATACCTCCTACTGCCAGCATGTTACATTCAATACAACGTCGAACTCCATCGTGGTGGAGGACTCGCCCACCGTATCATGAACCGCGCCTAGACTACTGAGTTTATGGGTACACAAGGAACCATGGAAGGTAAGCCACATCCCTTGGCCATGCGGTTCAGCACACCGTGGGTGTAAGCACATGAAAAATGAGACCTATAACCCTAAAACGAGCATAACTTTTGCATCCGTTGTCCGATCGGGGCATACTTTTTTTTTCTAGAAAGCTTGCGGCGAGGCCAACACCGACAAAAAGCGAAATTCAAACAGTAGAATAGTATATAATTTTTTTCAAAATAAATACTCACCTATGGTTAAGATACCGCCCCGAATACCTCCTACTGCCAGCATGTTACATTCAATACAGCGTCGAACTCCATCGTGGTGGAGGACTCGCCCACCGTATCATGAACCGCGCCTAGACTACCGAGTTTATGGGTACACAAGGAACCATGGAAGGTAAGCCACATCCCTTGGCCATGCGGTTCAGCACACCGTGCGTGTAAGCACATGAAAAATGAGACCTATAACCTAAAACGAGCATAACTTTTGCATCCGTTGTCCGATCGGGGCATACTTTTTTTTTCTAGAAAGCTTGCGGCGAGGCCAACACCGACAAAAGCGAAATTCAAACAGTAGAATAGTATATAATTTTTTTCAAAATAAATACTCACCTATGGTTAAGATACCGCCCCGAATACCTCCTACTGCCAGCATGTTACATTCAATACAGCGTCGAACTCCATCGTGGTGGAGGACTCGCCCACCGTATCATGAACCGCGCCTAGACTACCGAGTTTATGGGTACACAAGGAACCATGGAAGGTAAGCCACATCCCTTGGCCATGCGGTTCAGCACACCGTGCGTGTAAGCACATGAAAAATGAGACCTATAACCTAAAACGAGCATAACTTTTGCATCCGTTGTCCGATCGGGGCATACTTTTTTTTTCTAGAAAGCTTGCGGCGAGGCCAACACCGACAAAAAGCGAAATTCAAAGAGTAGAATAGTATATAATTTTTTTCAAAATAAATACTTCCCTATGGTTAAGATACCGCCCCGAATACCTCCTACTGCCAGCATGTTACATTCAATACAAGCGTCGAACTCCATCGTGGTGGAGGACTCGCCCACCGTATCATGAACCGCGCCTAGACTACCGAGTTTATGGGTACACAAGGAACCATGGAAGGTAAGCCACATCCCTCGGCCATGCGGTTCAGCACACCGTGGTGTAAGCACATGAAAAATGAGACCTATAACCCGAAAACGAGCAGAACTTTTGCATCCGTTGTCCGATCGGGGCATACTTTTTTTTTCTAGAAAGCTTGCGGCGAGGCCAACACCGACAAAAAGCGAAATTCAAACAGTAGAATAGTATATAATTTTTTTCAAAATAAATACTTCCCTATGGTTAAGATACCGCCCCGAATACCTCCTACTGCCAGCATGTTACATTCAATACAACGTCGAACTCCATCGTGGTGGAGGACTCGCCCACCGTATCATGAACCGCGCCTAGACTACCGAGTTTATGGGTACACAAGGAACCATGGAAGGTAAGCCACATCCCTTGGCCATGCGGTTCAGCACACCGTGGGTGTAAGCACATGAAAAATGAGACCTATAACCTAAAACGAGCATAACTTTTGCATCCGTTGTCCGATCGGGGCATACTTTTTTTTTCTAGAAAGCTTGCGGCGAGGCCAACACCGACAAAAAGCGAAATTCAAAGAGTAGAATAGTATATAATTTTTTTCAAAATAAATACTCACCTATGGTTAAGATACCGCCCCGAATACCTCCTACTGCCAGCATGTTACATTCAATACAGCGTCGAACTCCATCGTGGTGGAGGACTCGCCCACCGTATCATGAACCGCGCCTAGACTACCGAGTTTATGGGTACACAAGGAACCATGGAAGGTAAGCCACATCCCTTGGCCATGCGGTTCAGCACACCGTGCGTGTAAGCACATGAAAAATGAGACCTATAACCCGAAACGAGCATAACTTTTGCATCCGTTGTCCGATCGGGGCATACTTTTTTTTTCTAGAAAGCTTGCGGCGAGGCCAACACCGACAAAAAGCGAAATTCAAACAGTAGAATAGTATATAATTTTTTTCAAAATAAATACTCACCTATGGTTAAGATACCGCCCCGAATACCTCCTACTGCCAGCATGTTACATTCAATACAGCGTCGAACTCCATCGTGGTGGAGGACTCGCCCACCGTATCATGAACCGCGCCTAGACTACCGAGTTTATGGGTACACAAGGAACCATGGAAGGTAAGCCACATCCCTTGGCCATGCGGTTCAGCACACCGTGCGTGTAAGCACATGAAAAATGAGACCTATAACCTAAAACGAGCATAACTTTTGCATCCGTTGTCCGATCGGGGCATACTTTTTTTTCTAGAAAGCTTGCGGCGAGGCCAACACTGACATAAATGCAAATTCAAACAGTAGAATAGTATATAATTTTTTTCAAAATAAATACTCACCTATGGTTAAGATACCGCCCTGAATACCTCCTACTGCCAGCATGTTACATTCAATACAGCGTCGAACTCCATCGTGGTGGAGCACTCGCCCACCGTATCATGAACCGCGCCTAGACTATCGAGTTTATGGGTACACAAGGAACCATGGAAGGTAAGCCACATCCCTCGGCCATGCAGTTCAGCACACCGTCGGTGTAAGGCACATGAAAAATGAGACCTATAACCTAAAACGAGCATAACTTTTGCATCCGTTGTCCGATCGGGGCATACTTTTTTTTTCTAGAAAGCTTGCGGCGAGGCCAACACCGACAAAAAGCGAAATTCAAAGAGTAGAATAGTATATAATTTTTTTCAAAATAAATACTTCCCTATGGTTAAGATACCGCCCCGAATACCTCCTACTGCCAGCATGTTACATTCAATACAAGCGTCGAACTCCATCGTGGTGGAGGACTCGCCCACCGTATCATGAACCGCGCCTAGACTACCGAGTTTATGGGTACACAAGGAACCATGGAAGGTAAGCCACATCCCTCGGCCATGCGGTTCAGCACACCGTGAGTGTAAGCACATGAAAAATGAGACCTATAACCCTAAACGAGCAGAACTTTTGCATCCGTTGTCCGATCGGGGCATACTTTTTTTTTCTAGAAAGCTTGCGGCGAGGCCAACACCGACAAAAAGCGAAATTCAAAGAGTAGAATAGTATATAATTTTTTTCAAAATAAATACTCACCTATGGTTAAGATACCGCCCCGAATACCTCCTACTGCCAGCATGTTACATTCAATACAAGCGTCGAACTCCATCGTGGTGGAGGACTCGCCCACCGTATCATGAACCGCGCCTAGACTACCGAGTTTATGGGTACACAAGGAACCATGGAAGGTAAGCCACATCCCTTGGCCATGCGGTTCAGCACACCGTGCGTGTAAGCACATGAAAAATGAGACCTATAACCTAAAACGAGCATAACTTTTGCATCCGTTGTCCGATCGGGGCATACTTTTTTTTTCTAGAAAGCTTGCGGCGAGGCCAACACCGACAAAAAGCGAAATTCAAAGAGTAGAATAGTATATAATTTTTTCAAAATAAATACTTCACCTATGGTTAAGATACCGCCCCGAATACCTCCTACTGCCAGCATGTTACATTCAATACAGCGTCGAACTCCATCGTGGTGGAGGACTCGCCCACCGTATCATGAACCGCGCCTAGACTACCGAGTTTATGGGTACACAAGGAACCATGGAAGGTAAGCCACATCCCTTGGCCATGCGGTTCAGCACACCGTGGGTGTAAGCACATGAAAAATGAGACCTATAACCTAAAACGAGCATAACTTTTGCATCCGTTGTCCGATCGGGGCATACTTTTTTTTTCTAGAAAGCTTGCGGCGAGGCCAACACCGACAAAAAGCGAAATTCAAACAGTAGAATAGTATATAATTTTTTTCAAAATAAATACTCACCTATGGTTAAGATACCGCCCCGAATACCTCCTACTGCCAGCATGTTACATTCAATACAGCGTCGAACTCCATCGTGGTGGAGGACTCGCCCACCGTATCATGAACCGCGCCTAGACTACCGAGTTTATGGGTACACAAGGAACCATGGAAGGTAAGCCACATCCCTTGGCCATGCGGTTCAGCACACCGTGCGTGTAAGCACATGAAAAATGAGACCTATAACCTAAAACGAGCATAACTTTTGCATCCGTTGTCCGATCGGGGCATACTTTTTTTTTCTAGAAAGCTTGCGGCGAGGCCAACACCGACAAAAAGCGAAATTCAAACAGTAGAATAGTATATAATTTTTTTCAAAATAAATACTCACCTATGGTTAAGATACCGCCCCGAATACCTCCTACTGCCAGCATGTTACATTCAATACAGCGTCGAACTCCATCGTGGTGGAGGACTCGCCCACCGTATCATGAACCGCGCCTAGACTACCGAGTTTATGGGTACACAAGGAACCATGGAAGGTAAGCCACATCCCTTGGCCATGCGGTTCAGCACACCGTGGGTGTAAGCACATGAAAAATGAGACCTATAACCTAAAACGAGCATAACTTTTGCATCCGTTGTCCGATCGGGGCATACTTTTTTTTTCTAGAAAGCTTGCGGCGAGGCCAACACCGACAAAAAGCGAAATTCAAACAGTAGAATAGTATATAATTTTTTTCAAAATAAATACTTCACCTATGGTTAAGATACCGCCCCGAATACCTCCTACTGCCAGCATGTTACATTCAATACAGCGTCGAACTCCATCGTGGTGGAGGACTCGCCCACCGTATCATGAACCGCGCCTAGACTACCGAGTTTATGGGTACACAAGGAACCATGGAAGGTAAGCCACATCCCTTGGCCATGCGGTTCAGCACACCGTGCGTGTAAGCACATGAAAAATGAGACCTATAACCTAAAACGAGCATAACTTTTGCATCCGTTGTCCGATCGGGGCATACTTTTTTTTTCTAGAAAGCTTGCGGCGAGGCCAACACCGACAAAATGCAAAATTCAAACAGTAGAATAGTATATAATTTTTTTCAAAATAAATACTCACCTATGGTTAAGATACCGCCCCGAATACCTCCTACTGCCAGCATGTTACATTCAATACAGCGTCGAACTCCATCGTGGTGGAGGACTCGCCCACCGTATCATGAACCGCGCCTAGACTACCGAGTTTATGGGTACACAAGGAACCATGGAAGGTAAGCCACATCCCTCGGCCATGCGGTTCAGCACACCGTGCGGTGTAAGCACATGAAAAATGAGACCTATAACCTAAAACGAGCATAACTTTTGCATCCGTTGTCCGATCGGGGCATACTTTTTTTTTCTAGAAAGCTTGCGGCGAGGCCAACACCGACAAAAAGCGAAATTCAAAGAGTAGAATAGTATATAATTTTTTTCAAAATAAATACTTCACCTATGGTTAAGATACCGCCCCGAATACCTCCTACTGCCAGCATGTTACATTCAATACAGCGTCGAACTCCATCGTGGTGGAGGACTCGCCCACCGTATCATGAACCGCGCCTAGACTACCGAGTTTATGGGTACACAAGGAACCATGGAAGGTAAGCCACATCCCTCGGCCATGCGGTTCAGCACACCGTGAGTGTAAGCACATGAAAAATGAGACCTATAACCCTAAAACGAGCATAACTTTTGCATCCGTTGTCCGATCGGGGCATACTTTTTTTTTCTAGAAAGCTTGCGGCGAGGCCAACACCGACAAAAAGCGAAATTCAAATAGTAGAATAGTATATAATTTTTTTCAAAATAAATACTCACCTATGGTTAAGATACCGCCCCGAATACCTCCTACTGCCAGCATGTTACATTCAATACAGCGTCGAACTCCATCGTGGTGGAGGACTCGCCCACCGTATCATGAACCGCGCCTAGACTACCGAGTTTATGGGTACACAAGGAACCATGGAAGGTAAGCCACATCCCTTGGCCATGCGGTTCAGCACACCGTGCGTGTAAGCACATGAAAAATGAGACCTATAACCTAAAACGAGCATAACTTTTGCATCCGTTGTCCGATCGGGGCATACTTTTTTTTTCTAGAAAGCTTGCGGCGAGGCCAACACTGACAAAAAGCGAAATTCAAACAGTAGAATAGTATATAATTTTTTTCAAAATAAATACTCACCTATGGTTAAGATACCGCCCCGAATACCTCCTACTGCCAGCATGTTACATTCAATACAGCGTCGAACTCCATCGTGGTGGAGGACTCGCCCACCGTATCATGTACCGCGCCTAGACTACCGAGTTTATGGGTACACAAGGAACCATGGAAGGTAAGCCACATCCCTCGGCCATGCGGTTCAGCACACCGTGGGTGTAAGCACATGAAAAATGAGACCTATAACCTAAAACGAGCATAACTTTTGCATCCGTTGTCCGATCGGGGCATACTTTTTTTTTCTAGAAAGCTTACGGCGAGGCCAACACCGACAAAAGCGAAATTCAAAGAATAGAATAGTATATAATTTTTTCAAAATAAATACTTCCCTATGGTTAAGATACCGTCCCGAATACCTCGTACTGCCAGCATGTTTACATTCAATACAGCGTCGAACTCCATCGTGGTGGAGGTACTCGCCCACCGTATCATGAACCGCGCCTAGACTACCGAGTTTATGGGTACACAAGGAACCATGGAAGGTAACCCACATCCCTCGGCCATTCAGTTCAGCACACCGTCGGCGTAAGCACATGAAAAATGAGACCTATAACCCAAAACGAGCATAACTTTTGCATCCGTTGTCCGATTGGGGCATACTTTTTTTTTTAGAAAGCTTGCGGCGAGGCCAACACCGACAAAAAGCAAAATTCAAAGAGTAGAATAGTATATAATTTTTTTCAAAATAAATACTTCCCCATGGTTAAGATACCGCCTCGAATACCTGTGACACCCCAGGTGTCCCATTCCAATTAACAAGCATAAGGAGCACAAGGATATGAGAAAGGATAGCATGAAATAGGGAAGCCTCCCAAAAATTTGGAATTAATTCTAGGAAAAATAAAAACCCTGCAACCAAATTATAAAGCAATTTGAAAATTTTCTATATAACATATAACAAGTAAATTCATAATCAGAATGATAATAATAAATTAGAATTATATGAATTTATTGAGCATTTTATCTAAATTGCAAAAGCCACAATTAATTAAGTAATGCTTAAGTATCTATTTAAGGCAATTATTAAATTCTAAAAATATGTTTATAAAAATTTCAATTAAAATTCACCAAAGTGTTCTCCACTATTTACATAGCCCACCCACCAAATTCCACTATTTTAGGAAATCCCTAGCTATTTTATTTTGATTTATTCAGAAACTAGTTTGACCAGGGACTTGTTTGCAAGAAATCGAAAAGTATAGGGGGCCCAGAGCAAAATCCCCTTTCTTCTTCTCCATTGGCCTGGCGCGGCGCTGTTCTCTCCCCGACTCCTCCTCCCGCGCACGCTAGCGCTAGCCCTGCACGCCATTGGCTCCCCGCCTTGGAACTCCGCGCGGCTACAGCACATCAACCCCGTTCAGTCCTGTCCGCGCTGCACCGTTTTCCCCATTTCTCCCCTCCCGAATTCAATCCGCGCCGCACCGTCCGGCTCTGCCATGGCCATGGCAGGAGCTCACCCAACCCCGGTGCTCGACTCGCTCTTCAGCAGACCGACAGCTTCAATGAGTGTGCACCCGACCGTCGTCACGTCCCACCCATCTCCTGAACCGTGAGCACGGCCCAATGGCTCTCTCTTCTCCCTTTCCCTCCGCACGCCATCGTCGACCGATCGATAAGGCCTTTAATTTTGCCTGCCCTGCTGCTCCCTGGCCGCCAACGACTCAATCACCTCTGCGCGACTTGTAAGGAGCCGCGAGCCTTCACAAACAAACCCCACAACCGCCTTTGCTCCCTGCTCTATCACTTCCTCTCGCCTCTTTCCCTTTGCTCCGCACCACCATGGCCGCGTGTTCTTGAAGCTTAACGCGCTGTTGCTCTACCGCTTCCCGACACCAGACCAAGGCACCAAGAGCCTCGCACACCCTCTTAAGAGCCCCCTTCCAAGTCTTTCCCCGAGTATTTAGTGGAGCTGCAAGTAATTGGAGAAATGGCGAGCTCACGTCGTCCCTTGGTCTAGGCAGCGAGGTCGAGCAATTGGCTGACTGTGGTGAGTCTCGTCGCCTAAATCCTTGTCTTCTGGCTATGCAACTCAATGCGGTACCCGCCTAACCTTCCCTCTCCTTGTCTCCCGTACGAGGTTCCCGGCAGTTCCGTTTTTCCCCAGCTCTGCTCTGGCGTCGGAAGAAAACTGAGCCGCCTCCACGACGAGCTCTATGCTAGGGCCCTCCTCTGTAAACATCGACTCGATGCCGGCGACCCACACCTCCCCGTGAAGCTTTAGGAGAAGACGGCTTCCGGTTTCGTGCCCTGCATCATTCCCGCGTCGCCACCGAACATCATATTTCCGCGGCTACTCGTCGGCGGCTGGCTCCGGTGAGTTTCCCATCTCGTGAACCCCACCACGTGTTTCGCTTAGTCTAGCTCATCGTTCTCGAACTCCCGCTGACTGAGGTTTTGCCCTAGCACGGCCGCGACAGCGAGTTTCCGGCCGAACGCCGCCCAGCTCCGGCGTGCCCATTGGCCGTCTGACTGGCGCCTGCGTGGCTACTACGTGGCCCTGATCTGGCATCCACGTGGCTCCGACGTGGCACCCCCTAAAAGCCAAAATACCCAGGAAAATTCCAGAAAAATGCATAAAACTTTGAAAACTCCTAGTAAATGGAATTTAACTCTAATGAAGCCCAACCAAAATTTGTTAGGTTCATCTTTTAGAGCTCTATTTCAGTAAAATGATAAATCATAGTCTCTGTACATGTATTTTTATTAATTCATTTAATTGCTTAAACACTAGTTAACTCACTAGAAATTCTAGGAATAGAATTAAATCCTGATTTTTGGCATGCTCAATAAGCATATGGTTATCTACCACCACTAATTTTGGTTTGATAAAATATGGGTTATTTTTGGCTCTGGAAATTATTTAGTGTGTTTACTTAAATTAATTCTAGTAATTATTTTATAATTAATTGGCCCATGTCACTTGGCACAAAAATCTCTCACACAAGCCTCTGTGCCTAGTAAATTGCATAAGTCCAGAAACCTAAGTTTACTTAATTAAATTAAATTAATTGCTCATACCCCTATTTTATTTCAATAATTGCTAGTAATTAAAGTAATTATATCCAGGGACTGTAAATTGGTAAAAATACAATTCACTTATGTCCCTGACCATGTTAAATCATACAACATCAGAATCAATTGGTTACTAATGTAATTGCTCAATTATTTGGAAGTACTATAACAACCCTAAGTAATTGATTAACACACATAAAATCATGAAACTCTAAAGGGTTTCTTTGAAGCATATGGCTTCGAGAACATAATAATAATATTAATCAAGATTAAAGACATTGTGCATCATATCATTGCATTCTACGGTATTTTGGTAATACCGACAGTTCAATTCTATCATATAGGCAACAACAACCCGGAGCAGGAACAGGAAGATCTTCAGCAGGACCCTGAACCCCAAGAGCAAGACGTTGTAGTTGCTAACACCAATATCGATCCAGGCAAGCCCCGGTTTGCATTTGCCCAATTATAAAGTTTGCTAGTTTATGTCACTGCTACGTCTATGATTGTCTGATGCATTAGGTCATAGGAGTTGATTGGAAATCCACCTTGCATGACCCCAAATGACCCTTGCTTGTCATTAGAACTGTGATAGAAACGGTACTGTGTCGCTACGCTTAGTGACTAATAGTCTTGGTAGACATTATCGTTAAGAAGTGAACTTGACCACTGGAACGGGAACCTAAAAGAAGTTTATTTTACTGTTATGATCGGGCAGGGAAGATGCATGTGTAGGTTTGCAGCAATACATGGGTGTTGACTGCGGTAGCCCTGCCTTGTCGAACCTAGGACCCGTCCGTGGTCGGCCCCTTGGTCAAGTATTGAACAGTACCGAATATATGCTAGTCCATGGGTACTAGTAAACTGATGTAGCATTGACGCGGCAATGCGGACGATACCCAGTACAGTGGTCGTTGACCCTTCTGCTGCTGGAGTGGGCGGTTCATACCACGAAGTACTGTTGGCAGAACGGCATGCCCACTCGCTGAGACTGGACCCGGACTAAGTTGTTTTTCGTCCTTGTGAAAGGTTGCCATATACGACCTTAATTGGTGCGTACGTGTCATGTATTTCGGGTTTTTCCCAGCTGGTGTAAAATTGATTGCAATTGCTGTCGCTCGCAGTAAAGAGCACCGCTTGGTCACTGAGTCGTCACGTAGTTGCATCTTGAAAGTTGATTATTGCCCCTTATGTTGGTTACCCCTATTGATACTCTTGTACTACTTGTCACCCTGTATTGGCTTTATTATCCTTTGTAGTTCCACTAAAGTTACATTCTGTTTCACCCAGTTAACATGGCTCAATAAAACTCGATAGAACTAATAGGTTGCTTAGTGCGAGTCCCTTTCAAACGAGCTACCCTGTTAGAGCCTTGCATGTCTAGGTCTTTCGACGGGTAAGTCTTGCTGAGTAATTAGTACTCAGGCTTTGTGCCATCGTTGTTTACAGGTCATGAAGTGATTGATTTGCCTGAGAATGTGATGCCTTGGGACGTGCAAGTCCCCGAGGGTTGGACTGCCCACCGCAGTGATGTGTGTGCTTAAATATTGTATCTACGGCCTCTTCAAACAAAGGTACGTGCGTGCTTAACCGACACGCGTGATATCGGTGTCTGTGCTCGTAGACGGATACGAGACACTGTTGGCTCGTGACTTATCACGGGGCGATCCTTTTCCATGGATCGTTACTAGTAGAATTGTGCTTCTTTTCATAGTTTCTTTTAAATTTGATGTATTGTTTCTGCAATGGATCTTCTGTAGGTACACTAACGCCGTTAGTACAACTTGTAGCTTGACTTACGTGATGAGTGCGGGTCGTCACCACATATCCGTGCCGCTAAGTATCGGCAATTCATGTGTTGAGTTGTGAGGAACGATAGGTTAAAAATTTAGTAAAACTCCTTGCATCATGCATTCCTTATGTAACTCAATTAAAATGTGGTTCTCTCCTTGTCCACCCACCTCCGAATAAAATTTCCAATGGTCAAGATGACAAGTCATAACTAATAAAATGCATAACCAAATAAGGCATATAAATGTTTCTCGGGAAGATCTCAACACTCTCTGTCACCCGAAACCGAAATTTAAATTTGAGTATAACAGTAACAACCTCAGAAATAAAGAACAAGTAGAATCTGTTAGCTTGCCGTCAGCCAGATACTTAGGAATAAAACTACAATAAAACCGTTACCGTACTATTGCCCCTTGAGACTGGAAACTGTTACAGCACTTATATATGCATTTCTTGTTATGGAACACTAGACTCACCATTGGGTTGTTCCAGATGGATGATCACGGTTTCGAGGAGTTTACGCACGACGGGTGACGCTACACCACCGGTCTCCACCACCGTGGCTTTCCTACACTTTTGTGGGATTTGCTCCGCTTGCTGGGCTACGATGAGCCGCCCTCCTACAAGGGCCGTGAGGTCCACCGCCACGGTGTGACTCTTGCAGAGGTGCACATCAGCGTGCCCACTCACCCGCGCAACCTCGACATGGCAGGGATGGAGAGCATGGCGACTTGTGGGAGCCTTCGTGAGGGCTTGGAGAGAGTCACCCACAGGGCTCTCATCCACTTCTGCGGGCGCCACACGGTAGCACTCTCTGGGACTCCGTTTGAGATGATTCCGATCTGGCACCAGGCCAACCCAGTCTGGCAGAGGCGCGTGAGGCGCATCGGCCGCAATGACTACTCGACGTATCACTCGGGGTACCACCGTGTTTCCCAATACTCCGAGTACCTCCTCAACTTGGATGAGGAGGCTAGCAGCCACAGCAGGATCTTACTGGCTGACACTGAGCAGGTCTGGCTACAGAGGAACGACCTGCAGACACAGGTGGACACACAGCAGAGGGAGATTCAACGGTTGACCGCTGCTCTTGAGGCAAGTGAGACCCGCGTTGCTGAGGTCACTGGACAGCGCGACACTCTCGCGCAGGAGGTCGAAAGACGTGGCACGATTATGCAGCAGCGTGCTAACCACAACGAGCACCTACAGCATCAGTTGACAGCTGCACAGCACGAGATGGAGCTTATGGGAGAGGATCTGGAGACCCTGGCTCACGAGAACCAGGGCCTGCAGGAGCAGCTAGAGGCGGCTCTAGCACCTCAGGCAGCACCAGAGGAAGAGGAGCCGCAGGAGGATATGGACGAGGAGTCTGATGTGGATTACGAGGCATCAGTGGGAGATAGGGCTTAGTGATCGTGGTAGATCGGACTAGGTCGTGTAGGTAGGACTAGATGGGTTGGTAGCTTTTGATGATCCACGCGAGATTGTTGTATTTTGGGATCACTACGTGATATGCTTTGTAGTTCGATGGTCACATATTTCGAGTCCATGAACTTAAGATTATGTTGACTCACGTTATGAATCAGTCGTACCCTTTTGCTATCTATATTACAACCAAGGCTTCATAAGCTACGTTTGACTCAATCAAAGTACTTTCCTTGTAGATGGCTGAAAACCATGAACAAGCCCCACCGGGTTGGGAGATCACCGACGGTTTGGAGTTCACCGGGATGGTTCACCTGTTCTGGAAAATCCTCCAGGGGTTCGGATATCACACTCCTCCCACTTATGTTGGCAAGGAATATCAGGAGTACGGAGTTACCTCCTGTGTCGTTCATGTGGCAGTTCCCCCCAATCATTTATTTACGCCGGCATGGGAGTCTTGGACTATTAGCGTCTCCGGGACCGATTTACCCACCACTTGGAATATTGCTGCCTTCAAGGCACTCACACAATTCTGTGAAGACCGCAAGCATGATGTTGCTGGAACACCCGTCGCCTTGCTGCCCATCAACGACGTGACGGATTTTGAGTGGATTAGGCGTGTGGACTTCATCTTCGACCCAAACCACCGCCATCATGACCCCATGCTGCCCATAATAGAGTATTATGGCCTTTCCACATTCGCTTTATGCACCGACTTGTGCCGACTACTGGACATGTATCAGTCTGCCCTTCGGTGTTCGGAAGCAGAAAGCGAGCTAAGGATGTGGAGATTTCGGAGCTAAACCAACAAATCGCAGCGAAGAATGAGGAGATGGACATGATTATAGAAGAGCGTGATCAAGCCTTGTTGGATGCCGAACGTTTTGAGCAAGACATGATCGAGGCGCAAGATGATTTCTATGCGTTCAAGGCAGCCCATCTTCCTGTTGAAGGGAATTGGGATGAGATCACCTTGGAGTATGGAGAACAAGAGGACGTAGAGATGGCACCCGCCGAAATGAATGATGTGGAAATGCTAGAACCCAAAGAGCCCGCAGAGCCAGAAGATTTAGACCAGGATTAGAAGACTCGCTACCCCCGGTCTTATGCCCATGTAGTACATGTACCTTGAGTTCGGATGTAGGATTATGAATCTTGCATAATGTGTCCGCAATACCGTAGCCGGGCGTTGACGCAGGCATGTAAGAACAATGTGATGATGCCTTCCGAACAACCATGTACTCCGAGTTGGATTAATGAGAATGGTTATTACCCTTGGAATTTTTGTGTGTGCCTCTTGCAATTTATGTTTTTGCACATGTGATTTATATGGATTAATTTGAGAGAGTACTAATGTGCAAATATGTAAATTATAGCATGGTGCGTACTCGGAATCAGGATGACCCTGAAGAGCTCTCAACAGGGAGCTAGTACTCAGCCCTCACTGGCAGAAATCCTCGCCACGGTGATCAACCGTCAGCAAAATGAAGCTGAGTTGCTCCGCCAACTCGTGGAGAATACGTCCAACCTTGGAGGACGTGGGGGAAACCGCAACAATAACCAGCCTCGTCAGTGCACATACTCGGACTTTTTGGGTACCCATCCACCGACGTTTGAGCGTGCCAGGGAACCTGTGGACGCGGATCATTGGCTGCGTCAGACCGAATCCAAGTTCGGCCTGCTGGACTGCACAGAGCACCAGAAGGTGCTGTTCGCTGCCCAACAACTCCAGGGCTCTGCTAGTGCCTGGTGGGCAAATTATGAAGCTACTCTGCCTGCTGGACGCCGTCTTGAGTGGAATGAGTTCAAGACAGCATTTCGTGCCCATTTCATTCCAGCCGCCCTGATGCAAAGGAAGTTGCAGGAGTTTACAGATCTGAAACAAGGAGGGAGGAATGTCCTCCAATACTCTGAAGTTTTCAACCACCTCGCCCAGTATGCTAATGAGTATGTCAATACGGAGGAAAAGAAGAGGTATGCATTCCTACGAGGAATGAATGCCAAGTTGAAGGAACGTCTGACCTGGCAGCAGACAGGCACTTACAACGACCTGGTCAATGCTGCTATTGTCCAGGAAGGTGCTATGCGCCAAGTGGAAGAAGAAGATCGCAAAAGGAAGGCCCCTGCTAGTGCCTCTGAGACCGCCCCGGCAAAGCATCGCCTGGTATTCACCTCACCAACCGGACAGCGATACAGGACACCCCTGCGGCAACAATTCCAGCGCCCGTATGCACAGAACTACCCAAGGCCACCACAGCAGCAGAACCTTCTTTCCCGTGTGCCGCACCAGCAAAGCAATCAGTATCGTGCACCGTATCAGCAGCAAGGGAACCCGAATGCTCGTGCCCCACAGCCTGCTGACCGTGGAGGCAGCTATCCATGTTACAACTGTGGTCGCCCTGGCCATTTTACTAAGAACTGCACCGCGCCTAGACGCAACAACAACGTCAACCAGCGTCCGAACCAGAACAAAAATGTGAATGCACCGTCTCGTGGTGCCCAAGTGAACTACACCAATGCTGAAGATATCCCTCAGGGCGAAACCGTGCTGACCGGTACGCTCGCACTCTATCGCCAGCCTGTCCTTACACTTTTTGATTCTGGTGCTACCCATAATTTCATTAGCCAAGCATGTGTGCAAAGACTTAAACTTCAACCCAAGGCTATAGAAAAATACTACACCGTTCGTTCCCCCGCGGGACTAATCTGTGCCAATCAAATAGTATGCAAGACTCCGCTAGAAATAAATCAGAAAATCTATCCCACTAATTTCATCGTGCTTAGTCACCAAGAAATTGATTTGATTTTGGGTATGTTCTGGATGAAAACCCATAGAGCTATGCTAGATATCGAGCCCCGTGTTGTGTACTTAAATTCTCCCTTGCACGGCCGAAGCATACTCTCTCTAAACCCCGATCCATCAAAACTGCTAGCTGCCTACCATTTGGAAGGAGTAGCACTAGAAAGTATTCCTGTTGTCCGCGAGTTCCCCGATGTGTTTCCTGAAGATATCTCTGGTCTTCCCCCTGACCGGGACGTGGAATTTAAGATAGAGCTTCAGCCAGGAACTTCTCCAATATCCCGTCGACCGTATAAAATGGCTCCGAACGAGCTGGCTGAGTTGAAAAAGCAGTTGAATGAGCTATTGGAAAAGGGACTCATTCGCCCAAGTACTTCGCCTTGGGGCTGCCCTGCTATCTTCGTAAAGAAGAAGGACAAATCCTTGCGTCTTGTGGTTGATTATCGGCCATTGAACGAAGTGACCATCAAAAATAAATACCCACTGCCACGTATCGACATTCTTTTCGATCAACTGGTTGGTGCCAAGGTCTTTTCCAAAATTGACCTTCACTCAGGGTACCATCAGATAAAGATAAGGACTGAAGACATTCCCAAGACCGCTTTCTCTACAAGATATGGATTGTTTGAGTACCTAGTAATGTCTTTCGGATTAACAAACGCCCCAGCCCATTTCATGTACCTCATGAATTCGGTATTCATGCCGGAGCTGGACAAATTCGT
Organism: Eleusine coracana subsp. coracana; assembly: GCA_032690845.1. Classification (NCBI taxonomy): domain Eukaryota; kingdom Viridiplantae; phylum Streptophyta; class Magnoliopsida; order Poales; family Poaceae; genus Eleusine; species Eleusine coracana. Next base: position 35,644 of record MU847659.1, read on the forward strand.
GGTGGTATTCATTGATGACATCCTCATCTATTCCAAATCCAAGGAAGAACACGCTGAACATCTTCGCATCGTTCTCCAACGCCTCCGAGATCACAAGCTGTACGCAAAATTCAGCAAGTGTGAATTTTGGTTGGATCATGTGCCATTTCTTGGTCACATAGTTTCTGCGGAAGGTATCTCTGTAGATCCTAGCAAGGTTCAGGATGTGTTGGATTGGAAGCCACCGAGAACTGTTCATCAAGTACGCAGTTTCCTCGGACTAGCCGGATATTATCGTAGGTTCATTCCGAATTTCTCTTGGCTAACCAAACCCATCACGGAACTGCTGAAAAAGGATAAGAAGTTCGATTGGAACGTCAATTGTGAGGAAGCGTTTCAGACATTGAAGAAATTATTGACCACTGCCCCAGTATTGGCCCAGCTAGACATCACCAAGCCGTTTGACGTATATTGTGATGCATCTGGAACGGGACTTGGATGCGTGCTCATGCAGGAAGGTCGTGTCATTGCTTACGCATCTCGACAGCTACGGAAGCACGAAGAGCATTATCCAACCCACGACTTGGAACTAGCTGCAGTGGTACTTGCACTAAAAATCTGGAGGCACTATCTGCTTGGAAACTTAGTGCACATTTACACGGATCATAAAAGTTTGAAGTATATCTTTACTCAAACCGATCTGAACATGAGACAACGCCGATGGCTGGAATTAATCAAGGATTATGACCTGGAGATTCATTATCATCCAGGCAAGGCCAATGTAGTAGCCGATGCATTAAGTCGAAAGGTACACTGCCATAATTTGGTGTTAGGATTTCAGGACAGCAGCAACCATGTAGCTATTTCAGAACCTAGCCTTCGCGTTTTGCCGGTTATAGTAATCCACAACCTTAGTGTACAGTCCGCCATTCGTGAAGAAATCATTGCTGCACAGAAGGACGATGATGGTATGAATCATATCCGTCAAAACATCAAGAACGGTAAGGCAAAATGCTTTACACAAGACTCGGATGGTACCCTATGGTTCAATAACCGTTTAGTAGTACCAAGGGACTTTGAGCTTCGACGGAAAATTTTGGATGAAGCGCATCACTCCAAATACTCCATTCACCCGGGTAGTAATAAAATGTACCAAGATCTAAAGAAGAATTTTTGGTGGACCAGAATGAAGCGAGAAGTTGCTCGATATGTTGCAGAATGCGACACATGTCAGAGAGTTAAGGCTGACCATTTGAAGCCGGCCGGGTTACTTCAACCGTTAAGTATTCCCGCCTGGAAATGGGAGGATATCAGCATGGATTTTATTGTTGGCCTCCCTCTTACTTCGCGTAAGCATGACTCCATTTGGGTCATTGTGGACAGACTCACCAAATCTGCCCATTTTCTTCCAGTCAATAACCTTTACAAGGTAAAATAGTATGCAGAATTATACATCGCAAGAATTCTATGCCTTCATGGAGTACCAAAAACCATCAGTTTCCGATCGTGGTTCGCAGTTTGTTGCTCGTTTCTGGGAACAACTGCATGCATCACTAGGAACAAGATTGATTCGAAGTTCCGCTTACCATGCCGCCATCGATGGACAAACAGAGCGTGTCAACCAAATTCTTGAAGATATGCTTAGAGCTTGCGTTTTAACGTATGGCAGGTAACTGGGATGAGTATCTACCCTATGCCGAGTTTTCGTATAACAACAGTTACCAGGAGAGTGTGAAGATGTCACCGTTCGAAGCACTCTATGGTCGCAGTTGTAGAACACCATTGAATTGGTCTGAACCTGGAGAAAGGGTAACGTTTGGCCCTGACCTCGTAAAGGATGCCGAGGAGAAAGTTCGTATCATTCGGGCCAACCTTAAGGCTGCCAAATGCCGACAAGAGAAGTATGCAAACAGACGACATAGACCACTGTACTTCAATAAGGGTGACTACGTCTATCTCCGAGTGTCCCCTATGAAAGGTATCCAACGGTTTGGGATCAAAGGAAAGTTAGCTCCCCGTTATATTGGACCATTCCATATCCTGGAGAGACGAGGAAACGTTGCCTACAATCTCGAGTTACCAGCTAACCTATCTGGAGTGCACCACACCTTCCATGTCTCCCAGTTGAAACGATGTCTCAAACCATCAATTGACAAAGTACTAGAAAATTTTAACCAGCTTCAGCCAAACCTCACTTACTCCGAACAACCGATAAGGATCCTCGACGAGAAGGAGCGCACAACTCGTAAGAGAACCCTCAAATTCTATAAAGTTCAATGGTGTAATCACTCAGAAGACGAGGCCACTTGGGAATCGGAAGAATTTCTAAGTACACACTACCCGGAATTTTGGTCGTCATATACAGGTATATTTTGACCACTGTACTTCCCTCTAGATGGCCTTGACCATAATCTCGGGACGAGATTTCTTTAAGGAGGGAGGGCTGTGACACCCCAGGTGTCCCATTCCAATTAACAAGCATAAGGAGCACAAGGATATGAGAAAGGATAGCATGAAATAGGGAAGCCTCCCAAAAATTTGGAATTAATTCTAGGAAAAATAAAAACCCTGCAACCAAATTATAAAGCAATTTGAAAATTTTCTATATAACATATAACAAGTAAATTCATAATCAGAATGATAATAATAAATTAGAATTATATGAATTTAGTGAGCATTTTATCTAAATTGCAAAAGCCACAATTAATTAAGTAATGCTTAAGTATCTATTTAAGGCAATTATTAAATTCTAAAAATATGTTTATAAAAATTTCAATTAAAATTCACCAAAGTGTTCTCCACTATTTACATAGCCCACCCACCAAATTCCACTATTTTAGGAAATCCCTAGCTATTTTATTTTGATTTATTCAGAAACTAGTTTGACCAGGGACTTGTTTGCAAGAAATCGAAAAGTCTAGGGGGCCCAGAGAAAAATCCCCTTTCTTCTTCTCCATTGGCCCGGCGCGGCGCTGTTCTGTCCCCGACTCCTCCTCCCGCGCACGCTAGCGCTAGCCCTGCACGCCATCGGCTCCCCGCCTTGGAACTCCGCGCGGCTACAGCACGTCAACCCTGTTCAGTCCTGTCCGCGCTGCACCGTTTTCCCCATTTCTCCCCTCCCGAATTCAATGAGTGTGCACCCGACCGTCGTCACGTCCCACCCATCTCCTGAACCGTGAGCACGGCCCAATGGCTCTCTCTTCTCCCTTTCCCTCCGCACGCCATCGTCGACCGATCGATAAGGCCTTTAATTTTGCCTGCCCTGCTGCTCCCTGGCCGCCAACGACTCAATCACCTCTACGCGACTTGTAAGGAGCCGCGAGCCTTCACAAACAAACCCCACAACCTGCCTCTGCTCCCTGCTCTATCACTTCCTCTCGCCTCTTTCCCTTTGCTCCGCACCACCATGGCTGCGTGTTCTTGAAGCTTAACGCGCTGTTGCTCTACCGCTTCCCGACACCAGACCAAGGCACCAAGAGCCTCGCACACCCTCTTAAGAGCCCCCTTCCAAGTCTTTCCGCGAGTATTTAGTGGAGCTGCAAGTGATTGGAGAAATGGCAAGCTCACGTCGTCCCTTGGTCTAGGCAGCGAGGTCGAGCAATTGGCTGACTGTGGTGAGTCTCGTCGCCTAAATCCTTGTCTTCTGGCTATGCAACTCAATGCGGTACCCGCCTAACCTTCCCTCTCCTTGTCTCCCGTACGAGGTTCCCGGCAGTTCCGTTTTTCCCCGGCTCTGCTCTGGCGTCGGAAGAAAACTGAGCCGCCTCCACGACGAGCTCTATGCTAGGGCCCTCCTCTGTAAACATCGACTCGATGCCGGCGACCCACACCTCTCCGTGAAGCTTTAGGAGAAGACGGCTTCCGGTTTTGTGCCCTGCATCATTCCCGCGTCGCCACCGAACATCATATTTCCGCGGCTACTCGTCGGCGGCCGGCTCCGATGAGTTGCCCATCTCGTGAACCCCACCACGTGTTTCGCTTAGTCTAGCTCATCGTTCTCGAACTCCCGCGGCGAGGTTTTGCCCTAGCACGGCCGCGACAGCGAGTTTCCGGCCGAACGCCGCCCATTGGCCGTCTGACTGGCGCCTGCGTGGCTACTACGTGGCCCTGATCTGGCATCCACGTGGCTCCGACGTGGCACCCCCTAAAAGCCAAAATACCCAGGAAAATTCCAGAAAAATGCATAAAACTTTGAAAACTCCTAGTAAATGGAATTTAACTCTAATGAAGCCCAACCAAAATTTGTTAGGTTCATCTTTTAGAGCTCTATTTCAGTAAAATGATAAATCCTAGTCTCTGTACATGTATTTTTATTAATTCATTTAATTGCTTAAACACTAGTTAACTCACTAGAAATTCTAGGAATAGAATTAAATCCTGATTTTTGGCATGCTCAATAAGCATATGGTTATCTACCACCACTAATTTTGGTTTGATAAAATATGGGTTATTTTTGGCTCTGGAAATTATTTAGTGTGTTTACTTAAATTAATTCTAGTAATTATTTTATAATTAATTGGCCCATGTCACTTGGCACAAAAATCTCTCACACAAGCCTCTGTGCCTAGTAAATTGCATAAGTCCAGAAACCTAAGTTTACTTAATTAAATTAAATTAATTGCTCATACCCCTATTTTATTTCAATAATTGCTAGTAATTAAAGTAATTATATCCAGGGACTGTAAATTGGTAAAAATACAATTCACTTATGTCCCTGACCATGTTAAATCATACAACATCAGAATCAATTGGTTACTAATGTAATTGCTCAATTATTTGGAAGTACTATAACAACCCTAAGTAATTGATTAACACACATAAAATCATGAAACTCTAAAGGGTTTCTTTGAAGCATATGGCTTCGAGAACATAATAATAATATTAATCAAGATTAAAGACATTGTGCATCATATCATTGCATTCTACAGTATTTTGGTAATACCGATAGTTCAATTCTATCATATAGGCAACAACAACCCGGAGCAGGAACAGGAAGATCTTCAACAGGACCCTGAACCCCAAGAGCAAGACGTTGTAGTTGCTAACACCAATATCGATCTAGGCAAGCCCCGGTTTGCATTTGCCCAATTATAAAGTTTGCTAGTTTATGTCACTGCTACGTCTATGATTGTCTGATGCATTAGGTCATAGGAGTTGATTGGAAATCCACCTTGCATGACCCCAAATGACCCTTGCTTGTCATTAGAACTGTGATAGAAACGGTACTGTGTCGCTACGCTTAGTGACTAATAGTCTTGGTAGACATTATCGTTAAGAAGTGAACTTGACCACTGGAACGGGAACCTAAAAGAAGTTTATTTTACTGTTATGATCGGGCAGGGAAGATGCATGTGTAGGTTTGCAGCAATACATGGGTGTTGACTGCGGTAGCCCTGCCTTGTCGAACCTAGGACCCGTCCGTGGTCGGCCCCCTGGTCAAGTATTGAACAGTACCGAATATATGCTAGTCCATGGGTACTAGTAAACTGATGTAGCATTGACGCGGCAATGCGGACGATACCCAGTACAGTGGTCGTTGACCCTTCTGCTGCTGGAGTGGGCGGTTCATACCACGAAGTACTGTTGGCAGAACGGCATGCCCACTCGCTGAGACTGGACCCGGACTAAGTTGTTTTTCGTCCTTGTGAAAGGTTGCCATATACGACCTTAATTGGTGCGTACGTGTCATGTATTTCGGGTTTTTCCCAGCTGGTGTAAAATTGATTGCAATTGCTGTTGCTCGCTGTAAAGAGCACCGCTTGGTCACTGAGTCGTCACGTAGTTGCATCTTGAAAGTTGATTATTGCCCCTTATGTTGGTTACCCCTATTGATACTCTTGTACTACTGTCACCCTGTATTGGCTTTATTATCCTTTGTAGTTCCACTAAAGTTACATTCTGTTTCACCCAGTTAACATGGCTCAATAAAACTCGATAGAACTAATAGGTTGCTTAGTGCGAGTCCCTTTCAAACGAGCTACCCTGTTAGAGCCTTGCATGTCTAGGTCTTTCGACGGGTAAGTCTTGCTGAGTAATTAGTACTCAGGCTTTGTGCCATCGTTGTTTACAGGTCATGAAGAGATTGATTTGCCTGAGAATGTGATGCCTTGGGACGTGCAAGTCCCCGAGGGTTGGACTGCCCACTGGGAGTCCGACTCGCCGCCGCAGTGATGTGTGTGCTGCTAGGGTGATGATTCTCCGGGCAGGGATCATCGCTACGCTGTATCGTCAAGCTCGTAGTTCCTTACGTTAATTGCTTCCGCTGTTTTCAAAACCTTATGAACTTGTATTAAATCCGCTGCACTCTGAACCATCGAATTATTGTAATATTCTACTTAAATTTGGACCAATGTTGTATTATCAAGTGTCTGCGCTATCAGCACCGTCGGGACCTCGATCCTGCGGGGAGGGGCGCCTCAGCTGGTATCAGAGCCGTGGTCCATGATAATACAACAAATAAATCGTATTTTCGAAAACTACAACGTTTACGAGTGAGGATACGTTAGTATTGCCCATATAGATATTAGGGTGGTGACAAAGCTAACATGGGTTATGTTTGCTTAAATATTGTATCTACGGCCTCTTCAAACAAAGGTACGTGCGTGCTTAACCGACACGCGTGATATCGGTGTCTGTGCTCGTAGACGGATACGAGACACTGTTGGCTCGTGACTTATCACGGGGCGATCCTTTTCCATGGATCGTTACTAGTAGAATTGTGCTTCTTTTCATAGTTTCTTTTAAATTTGATGTATTGTTTCTGCAATGGATCTTCTGTAGGTACACTAACGCCGTTAGTACAACTTATAGCTTGACTTACGTGATGAGTGCGGGTCGTCACCACATATCCGTGCCGCTAAGTATCGGCAATTCATGTGTTGAGTTGTGAGGAACGATAGGTTAAAAATTTAGTAAAACTCCTTGCATCATGCATTCCTTATGTAACTCAATTAAAATGTGGTTCTCTCCTTGTCCACCCACCTCCGAATAAAAATTTCCAATGGTCAAGATGACAAGTCATAACTAATAAAATGCATAACCAAATAAGGCATATAAATGTTTCTCAGGAAGATCTCAACACTCTCTGTCACCCGAAACCGAAATTTAAATTTGAGTATAACAGTAACAACCTCAGAAATAAAGAACAAGTAGAATCTGTTAGCTTGCCGTCAGCCAGATACTTAAGAATAAAACTACAATAAAACCGTTACCGTACTATTGCCCCTTGAGACTGGAAACTGTTACAGCACTTATATATGCATTTCTTGTTATGGAACACTAGACTCACCATTGGGTTGTTCCAGATGGATGATCACGGTTTCGAGGAGTTTACGCACGACGGGTGACGCTACACCACCGGTCTCCACCACCGTGGCTTTCCTACACTTTTGTGGGATTTGCTCCGCTTGCTGGGCTACGATGAGCCGCCCTCCTACAAGGGTCGTGAGGTCCACCGCCACGGTGTGACTCTTGCAGAGGTGCACATCAGCGTGCCCACTCACCCGCGCAACCTCGACATGGCGGGGATGGAGAGCATGGCGACTTGTGGGAGCCTTCGTGAGGGCTTGGAGAGAGTCACCCACAGGGCTCTCATCCACTTCTGCGGGCGCCACACGGCAGCACTCTCTGGGACTCCGTTTGAGATGATTCCGATCTGGCACCAGGCCAACCCAGTCTGGCAGAGGCGCGTGAGGCGCATCGGCCGCAATGACTACTCGACGTATCACTCGGGGTACCACCGTGTTTCCCAATACTCCGAGTACCTCCTCAACTTGGATGAGGAGGCTAGCAGCCATAGCAGGATCTTACTGGCTGACACTGAGCAGGTCTGGCTACAGAGGAACGACCTGCAGACATAGGTGGACACACAGCAGAGGGAGATTCAACGGTTGACCGCTGCTCTTGAGGCAAGTGAGACCCGCGTTGCTGAGGTCACTGGACAGCGCGACACTCTCGCGCAGGAGGTCGAAAGACGTGGCACGATTATGCAGCAGCGTGCTAACCACAACGAGCACCTACAGCATCAGTTGACAGCTGCACAGCACGAGATGGAGCTTATGGGAGAGGATCTGGAGACCCTGGCTCACGAGAACCAGGGCCTGCAGGAGCAGCTAGAGGCGGCTCTAGCACCTCAGGCAGCACCAGAGGAAGAGGAGCCGTAGGAGGATATGGACGAGGAGTCTGATGTGGATTACGAGGCATCAGTGGGAGATAGGGCTTAGTGATCGTGGTAGATCGGACTAGGTCGTGTAGGTAGGACTAGATGGGTTGGTAGCTTTTGATGATCCACGCGAGATTGTTGTATTTTGGGATCACTACGTGATATGCTTTGTAGTTCGATGGTCACATATTTCGAGTCCATGAACTTAAGATTATGTTGACTCACGTTATGAATCAGTCGTACCCTTTTGCTATCTATATTACAACCAAGGCTTCATAAGCTACGTTTGACTCAATCAAAGTACTTTCCTTGTAGATGGCTGAAAACCATGAACAAGCCCCACCGGGTTGGGAGATCACCGACGGTTTGGAGTTCACCGGGATGGTTCACCTGTTCTGGAAAATCCTCCAGGGGTTCGGATATCACACTCCTCCCACTTATGTTGGCAAGGAATATCAGGAGTACGGAGTTACCTCCTGTGTCGTTCATGTGGCAGTTCCCCCCAATCATTTATTTACGCCGGCATGGGAGTCTTGGACTATTAGCGTCTCCGGGACCGATTTACCCACCACGTGGAATATTGCTGCCTTCAAGGCACTCACACAATTCTGTGAAGACCGCAAGCATGATGTTGCTGGAACACCCGTCGCCTTGCTGCCCATCAATGACGTGATGGATTTTGAGTGGATTAGGCGTGTGGACTTCATCTTCGACCCAAACCACCGCCATCATGACCCCATGCTGCCCATAATAGAGTATTATGGCCTTTCCACATTCGCTTTATGCACCGACTTGTGCCGACTACTGGACATGTATCAGTCTGCCCTTCGGTGTTCGGAAGCAGAAAGCGAGCTAAGGATGTGGAGATTTCGGAGCTAAACCAACAAATCGCAGCGAAGAATGAGGAGATGGACATGATTATAGAAGAGCGTGATCAAGCCTTGTTGGATGCCGAACGTTTTGAGCAAGACATGATCGAGGCGCAAGATGATTTCTATGCGTTCAAGGCAGCCCATCTTCCTGTTGAAGGGAATTGGGATGAGATCACCTTGGAGTATGGAGAACAAGAGGACGTAGAGATGGCACCCGCCGAAATGAATGATGTGGAAATGCTAGAACCCAAAGAGCCCGCAGAGCCAGAAGATTTAGACCAGGATTAGAAGACTCGCTACCCCCGGTCTTATGCCCATGTAGTACATGTACCTTGAGTTCGGATGTAGGATTATGAATCTTGCATAATGTGTCCGCAATACCGTAGCCGGGCATTGACGCAGGCATGTAAGAACAATGTGATGATGCCTTCCGAACAACCATGTACTCCGAGTTGGATTAATGAGAATGGTTATTACCCTTGGAATTTTTGTGTGTGCCTCTTGCAATTTATGTTTTTGCACATGTGATTTATATGGATTAATTTGAGAGAGTACTAATGTGCAAATATGTAAATTATAGCATGGTGCGTACTCGGAATCAGGATGACCCTGAGAGCTCTCAACAGGGAGCTAGTACTCAGCCCTCACTGGCAGAAATCCTCGCCACGGTGATCAACCGTCAGCAAAATGAAGCTGAGTTGCTCCGCCAACTCGTGGAGAATACGTCCAACCTTGGAGGACGTGGGGGAAACCGCAACAATAACCAGCCTCGTCAGTGCACATACTCGGACTTTTTGGGTACCCATCCACCGACGTTTGAGCGTGCCAGGGAACCTGTGGACGCGGATCATTGGCTGCGTCAGACCGAATCCAAGTTCGGCCTGCTAGACTGCACAGAGCACCAGAAGGTGCTGTTCGCTGCCCAACAACTCCAGGGCTCTGCTAGTGCCTGGTGGGCAAATTATGAAGCTACTCTGCCTGCTGGACGCCGTCTTGAGTGGAATGAGTTCAAGACAGCATTTCGTGCCCATTTCATTCCAGCCGCCCTGATGCAAAGGAAGTTGCAGGAGTTTACAGATCTGAAACAAGGAGGGAGGAATGTCCTCCAATACTCTGAAGTTTTCAACCACCTCGCCCAGTATGCTAATGAGTATGTCAATACGGAGGAAAAGAAGAGGTATGCATTCCTACGAGGAATGAATGCCAAGTTGAAGGAACGTCTGACCTGGCAGCAGACAGGCACTTACAATGACCTGGTCAATGCTGCTATTGTCCAGGAAGGTGCTATGCGCCAAGTGGAAGAAGAAGATCGCAAAAGGAAGGCCCCTGCTAGTGCCTCTGAGACCGCCCCGGCAAAGCATCGCCTGGTATTCACCTCACCAACCGGACAGCGATATAGGACACCCCTGCGGCAACAATTCCAGCGCCCGTATGCACAGAACTACCCAAGGCCACCACAGCAGCAGAACCTTCTTTCCCGTGTGCCGCACCAGCAAAGCAATCAGTATCGTGCACCGTATCAGCAGCAAGGGAACCCGAATGCTCGTGCCCCACAGCCTGCTGACCGTGGAGGCAGCTATCCATGTTACAACTGTGGTCGCCCTGGCCATTTTACTAAGAACTGCACCGCGCCTAGACGCAACAACAACGTCAACCAGCGTCCGAACCAGAACAAAAATGTGAATGCACCGTCTCGTGGTGCCCAAGTGAACTACACCAATGCTGAAGATATCCCTCAGGGCGAAACCGTGCTGACCGGTACGCTCGCACTCTATCGCCAGCCTGTCCTTACACTTTTTGATTCTGGTGCTACCCATAATTTCATTAGCCAAGCATGTGTGCAAAGACTTAAACTTCAACCCAAGGGTATAGAAAAATACTACACCGTTCGTTCCCCCGCGGGACTAATCTATGCCAATCAAATAGTATGCAAGACTCCGCTAGAAATAAATCAGAAAATCTATCCCACTAATTTCATCGTGCTTAGTCACCAAGAAATTGATTTGATTTTGGGTATGTTCTGGATGAAAACCCATAGAGCTATGCTAGATATCGAGCCCCGTGTTGTGTACTTAAATTCTCCCTTGCACGGCCGAAGCATACTCTCTCTAAACCCCGATCCATCAAAACTGCTAGCTGCCTACCATTTGGAAGGAGTAGCACTAGAAAGTATTCCTGTTGTCCGCGAGTTCCCCGATGTGTTTCCTGAAGATATCTCTGGTCTTCCCCCTGACCGGGACGTGGAATTTAAGATAGAGCTTCAGCCAGGAACTTCTCCAATATCCCGTCGACCGTATAAAATGGCTCCGAACGAGCTGGCTGAGTTGAAAAAGCAGTTGAATGAGCTATTGGAAAAGGGACTCATTCGCCCAAGTACTTCGCCTTGGGGCTGCCCTGCTATCTTCGTAAAGAAGAAGGACAAATCCTTGCGTCTTGTGGTTGATTATCGGCCATTGAACGAAGTGACCATCAAAAATAAATACCCACTGCCACGTATCGACATTCTTTTCGATCAACTGGTTGGTGCCAAGGTCTTTTCCAAAATTGACCTTCACTCAGGGTACCATCAGATAAAGATAAGGACTGAAGACATTCCCAAGACCGCTTTCTCTACAAGATATGGATTGTTTGAGTACCTAGTAATGTCTTTCGGATTAACAAACGCCCCAGCCCATTTCATGTACCTCATGAATTCGGTATTCATGCCGGAGCTGGACAAATTCGTGGTGGTATTCATTGATGACATCCTCATCTATTCCAAATCCAAGGAAGAACACGCTGAACATCTTCGCATCGTTCTCCAACGCCTCCGAGATCACAAGCTGTACGCAAAATTCAGCAAGTGTGAATTTTGGTTGGATCATGTGCCATTTCTTGGTCACATAGTTTCTGCGGAAGGTATCTCTGTAGATCCTAGCAAGGTTCAGGATGTGTTGGATTGGAAGCCACCGAGAACTGTTCATCAAGTACGCAGTTTCCTCGGACTAGCCGGATATTATCGTAGGTTCATTCCGAATTTCTCTTGGCTAACCAAACCCATCACGGAACTGCTGAAAAAGGATAAGAAGTTCGATTGGAACGTCAATTGTGAGGAAGCGTTTCAGACATTGAAGAAATTATTGACCACTGCCCCAGTATTGGCCCAGCTAGACATCACCAAGCCATTTGACGTATATTGTGATGCATCTGGAACGGGACTTGGATGCGTGCTCATGCAGGAAGGTCGTGTCATTGCTTACGCATCTCGACAGCTACGGAAGCACGAAGAGCATTATCCAACCCACGACTTGGAACTAGCTGCAGTGGTACTTGCACTAAAAATCTGGAGGCACTATCTGCTTGGAAACTTAGTGCACATTTACACGGATCATAAAAGTTTGAAGTATATCTTTACTCAAACCGATCTGAACATGAGACAACGCCGATGGCTGGAATTAATCAAGGATTATGACCTGGAGATTCATTATCATCCAGGCAAGGCCAATGTAGTAGCCGATGCATTAAGTCGAAAGGTACACTGCCATAATTTGGTGTTAGGATTTCAGGACAGCAGCAACCATGTAGCTATTTCAGAACCTAGCCTTCGCGTTTTGCCGGTTATAGTAATCCACAACCTTAGTGTACAGTCCGCCATTCGTGAAGAAATCATTGCTGCACAGAAGGACGATGATGGTATGAATCATATCCGTCAAAACATCAAGAACGGTAAGGCAAAATGCTTTACACAAGACTCGGATGGTACCCTATGGTTCAATAACCGTTTAGTAGTACCAAGGGACTTTGAGCTTCGACGGAAAATTTTGGATGAAGCGCATCACTCCAAATACTCCATTCACCCGGGTAGTAATAAAATGTACCAAGATCTAAAGAAGAATTTTTGGTGGACCAGAATGAAGCGAGAAGTTGCTCGATATGTTGCAGAATGCGACACATGTCAGAGAGTTAAGGCTGACCATTTGTAGCCGGCCGGGTTACTTCAACCGTTAAGTATTCCCGCCTGGAAATGGGAGGATATCAGCATGGATTTTATTGTTGGCCTCCCTCTTACTTCGCGTAAGCATGACTCCATTTGGGTCATTGTGGACAGACTCACCAAATCTGCCCATTTTCTTCCAGTCAATAACCTTTACAAGGTAAAATAGTATGCAGAATTATACATCGCAAGAATTCTATGCCTTCATGGAGTACCAAAAACCATCGTTTCCGATCGTGGTTCGTAGTTTGTTGCTCGTTTCTGGGAACAACTGCATGCATCACTAGGAACAAGATTGATTCGAAGTTCCGCTTACCATGCCGCCATCGATGGACAAACAGAGCGTGTCAACCAAATTCTTGAAGATATGCTTAGAGCTTGCATTTTAACGTATGGCGGTAACTGGGATGAGTATCTACCCTATGCCGAGTTTTCGTATAACAACAGTTACCAGGAGAGTGTGAAGATGTCACCGTTTGAAGCACTCTATGGTCGCAGTTGTAGAACACCATTGAATTGGTCTGAACCTGGAGAAAGGGTAACGTTTGGCCCTGACCTCGTAAAGGATGCCGAGGAGAAAGTTCGTATCATTCGGGCCAACCTTAAGGCTGCCAAATGCCGACAAGAGAAGTATGCAAACAGACGACATAGACCACTGTACTTCAATAAGGGTGACTACGTCTATCTCCGAGTGTC
>MU847660.1:0-49137 GCA_032690845.1 Eleusine coracana subsp. coracana
CACCGATAGAAAACGAAATTCAAAGAGTAGAATAGTATATAATTTTACAAAAAATAAATACTTCCATGTTGAGATACCAGAGTACCTCCTACTGCATGTTACATTCAATACAACGTCTAACTCCAACAGGGTGGAGGACTCGCCCACACGTATCATGAACCCGCGCCTAGGCTACCGAGTTTACGGGTAGTACAAGGAACCATGGAAGGTAACCCACATCCCTCAGGCCACGCGGTTACAGCACACATGGGTGTAAGCACATGAAAAAAATGGGACCTATAACCTAAAATGAGCATAACTTTTGCAGCATGTTGTCCTAGATCGGGCATACTACTACTTTTTTCTAGAAAGCTTGCAGCGCTAGGCCAACACCGACAAAACGCAAAATTCAAAGAGTAGAATAGTAATAATATTTACAAAAAAAAATACATCCCTATGGTTGAAGATACAGTCCTAAGTACCTCCTACGCTAGCATGTTACATTCAATTACAACGACGAAACTCCATCGCTGTGGAGTACTCGCCCACCGTATCATGAACCGCGTCTAGACTACCAAGTTTAGGGTACACAAGGAACCATGTAAAGATAACCCACAATCCCTCGGCCACGTGGATTCAGCACACCGATGATTGTAAGCACATGAAAAATGACGACCGTAGTAACCTACAACGAGCATAACCTCTTTGCATGTGCGTTGTCCGAGATCGTGGGCATACTTTTTTTTTTGTACGAAAGCTTACAGCGAGGTCAACACCAACAAAAAGCGAAATTCAAAGAGTAGAATAGTATATAATTTTTCAAATAAATACTTCCATATAGTATGATACCACCACGAATATCTCCTACTACTAGCATGTTACATTCAATACAGCGACGAACTCCGTCATGGTGGAGGACTCGCCTACCGTATCATGAACCGCGCCTAGACTACCGAGTTTATGATTACACAAGGAACCATGGAAGGTAACCCACATCCCTTGGCCACGTGGTTCAGCACACCGGTGGTATAAGCACTTGAAAAATGAGACCTATGACCTAAAATGAGCGTAACTTTTGCGTCCGTTGTGTGTCAGGGCATACTTTTTTTCTAGAAAGCTTGTGGCGAGGCCAACACCGACATAAAATGAAATTCAAAGAGTAGAATAGTATATAATTTTACAAAAAATAAATACTTCCATATGGTTGAGATACCGCCCAGAGTACCTCCTACTGCTAGCATGTTACATTCAATACAACGTCGAACTCCATTGCTGTGGAGGACTCGCCCACCGTATCATGAACCGCGCCTAGGCTACCGAGTTTACGGGTATACAAGGAACCATGGAAGGTAACCCACATCCCTCGGCCACACGGTTCAGCACACAGTGGGTGTAAGCACATGAAAAATAAGACCTATAACCTAAAATGAGCATAACTTTTGCATCCGTTGTCTGATCGGGGCATACTTCTTTTTTCTAGAATGCTTGCGGTGAGGCCAACACCGACAATAAGCGAAATTCAAAGAGTAGAATAGTATATAATTTTTTTAAAAATAAATACATTCCTATGGTTAAGATACCGCCCCGAATACCTCCTACTGCTAGCATGTTACATTCAATACAGCGTCGAACTCCATCGTGGTGGAGGAACTTGCCTACCGTATCATGAACCGCGCCTAGACTACCGAGTTTATGGGTACACAAGGAACCATGGAAGGTAAACCACATCCCTCGGCCATGTGGTTCAGCACACCGTGGGTGTAAGCACATGAAAAATGAGACCTATAACATAAAACGAGCATAACTTTTGCATCCGTTGTCCGATAGGGGCATACTTTTTGTTCTAGAAAGCTTGCGGCGAGGCCAACACCGACAAAAATCGAAATTCAAAGAGTAGAATAGTATATAATTTTACAAAAAATAAATACATCCCTATGGTTGAGATACAGTCCTGAGTACCTCCTACTGCTAGCATCTTACATTCAATACAGCGACGAACTCCATCGCTGTGGAGGACTCGCCCACCGTATCATGAACCGCGCCTAGACTACCGAGTTCATGGGTACACAAGGAACCATGGAAGGTAACCTACATCCCTCAGCCACGCGGTTCAGCACATCGTGGGTGTAAGTACTTGAAAAATGAGACCTATGACCTAAAATGAGCGTAACTTTTGCATCTGTTGTCTGTTAGGGCATACTTTTTTTCTAGAAAGCTTGCGGTGAGGCCAACACCGACAGAAAGCGAAATTCAAAGAGTAGAATAGTATATAATTTTATAAAAAATAAATACTTCCATATGATTGAGATACCACCCCGAGTACCTCCTACTGCTTGCATGTTACATTCAATACAACGTCAAACTCCATCGCTGTGGAGGACTCGCCCACCGTATCATGAATCCGCGCCTAGACTACTGAGTTTACGGGTATACAAGGAACCATGGAAGGTAACCCACATCCCTCGTCCACGTGGTTCAGCACACTGTGGGTGTAAGCACATGAAAAATGAGACCTATAACCTAAAACGAGCATAACTTTTGCATCCGTTGTCCTATCGGGGCATACGTTTTTTCTTGAAAGCTTGCGGCGAGGCCAACATCGACAATAAGTGAAATTCAAAGAGTAGAATTGTATATAATTTTTTTCAAAATAAATACTTTCCTATAGTTAAGATACCGCCCCGAATACCTCCTACTACCAGCATGTTACATTCAATACAGCGTTGAACTCCATCGTGGTGGAGGACTCGCCCACCATATCATGAATCACGCCTAGACTACCGAGTTTATGGGTACACAAGGAACCAAGTAAGGTAACCCACATCCCTCGGCCACGCGGTTCAGCACACCGTGGGTATAAGCACTTGAAAAATGAGACCTATGACCTAAAATGAGCGTAACTTTTGCGTCCGTTGTCTGTTAGGGCATACTTTTTTTCTAGAAAGTTTGCAGCGAGGCCAACACCGATAGAAAATGAAATTCAAAGAGTAGAATAGTATATAATGTTACAAAAAATAAATACATCCCTATGGTTGAGATACAGTCCTGAGTACCTCCTACTGCTAGCATGTTACATTCAATACAGCGACGAACTCCATCGCTGTGGAGTACTCGCCCACCGTATCATGAACCTCGCCTAGACTACCAAGTTTATGGGTACACAAGGAACCATGGAAGGTAACCCACATCCCTCGGCCACGTGGTTCAGCACACCGTGATTGTAAGCACATGAAAAATGAGACCTATAACCTAAAACGAGCATAACTCTTGCATCCGTTGTCCGATCGGGGCATACTTTTTTTTGTAGAAAGCTTACAGCGAGGCCAACACCAACAAAAAGCGAAATTCAAAGAGTAGAATAGTATATAATTTTTTCAAAATAAATACTTCCATATAGTTATGATACCACCACGAATATCTCCTACTACTAGCATGTTACATTCAATACAGCGACGAACTCCGTCATGGTGGAGGACTCCCCTACCGTATCATGAACCGCGCCTAGACTACCGAGTTTATGATTACACAAGGAACCATAGAAGGTAACCCACATCCCTTGGCCACGTGGTTCAGCACACCGTGGGTATAAGCACTTGAAAAATGAGACCTATGACCTAAAATGAGCGTAACTTTTGCGTCCGTTGTGTGTCAGGGCATACTTTTTTTCTAGAAAGCTTGTGGCGAGGCCAACACCGACATAAAATGAAATTCAAAGAGTAGAATAGTATATAATTTTACAAAAAATAAATACTTCCATATGGTTGAGATACCGCTCAGAGTACCTCCTACTGCTAGCATGTTACATTCAATACAACGTCGAACTCCATTGCTGTGGAGGACTCGCCCACCGTATCATGAACCGCGCCTAGGCTACCGAGTTTACGGGTATAACAGGAACCATGGAAGGTAACCCACATCCCTCGGCCACACGGTTCAGCACACAGTGGGTGTAAGCACATGAAAAATAAGACCTATAACCCAAAATGAGCATAACTTTTGCATCCGTTGTCTGATCGGGGCATACTTCTTTTTTCTAGAATGCTTGCGGTGAGGCCAACACCGACAATAAGCGAAATTCAAAGAGTAGAATAGTATATAATTTTTTTTAAAATAAATACATTCCTATGGTTAAGATACCGCCCAGTGTACCTCCTACTGCTAGCATGTTACATTCAATACAACGTCGAACTCCATCGCTGTGGAGGACTCGCCCACCGTATCATGAACCGCGCCTAGACTACCGAGTTTATGGGTACCCAAGGAACCATGGAAGGTAACCCACATCCCTCGGCCACGTGGTTCAGCACACCGTGGGAGTAAGCAAATGAAAAACGAGACCTATAACCTAAAACGAGCGTAACTTTTGCATCCGTTGGCTATTAGGGGCATACTTTTTTCTAGAAAGCTTGTGGCAAGGCCAACACGGATAGAAAGCGAAATTCAAAGAGTAGAATAGTATATAATTTTACAAAAATAAATACTTCCCTATGGTTGAGATACCGTCCCGAGTACCTCCTACTGCTAGCATGTTACATTCAATACAACGTCGAACTCCATCGTGGTGGAGGACTTGCCTACCGTATCATGAACCGCGCCTAGACTACCGAGTTTATGGGTACCCAAGGAACCATGGAAGGTAACCCACATCCCTCGGCCACGTGGTTCAGCACACCGTGGGAGTAAGCAAATGAAAAACGAGACCTATAACCTAAAACGAGCGTAACTTTTGCATCCGTTGGCTATTAGGGGCATACTTTTTTCTAGAAAGCTTGTGGCAAGGCCAACACGGATAGAAAGCGAAATTCAAAGAGTAGAATAGTATATAATTTTACAAAAATAAATACTTCCCTATGGTTGAGATACCGTCCCGAGTACCTCCTACTGCTAGCATGTTACATTCAATACAACGTCGAACTCCATCGTGGTGGAGGACTTGCCTACCGTATCATGAACCGCGCCTAGACTACCGAGTTTATGGGTACACAAGGAACCATGGAAGGTAAACCACATCCCTCGGCCATGTGGTTCAGCACACCGTGGGTGTAAGCACATGAAAAATGAGACCTATAACATAAAACGAGCATAACTTTTGCATCCGTTGTCCGATAGGGGCATACTTTTTTGTTCTAGAAAGCTTGCGGCGAGGCCAACACCGACAAAAATCGAAATTCAAAGAGTAGAATAGTATATAATTTTACAAAAAATAAATACATCCCTATGGTTGAGATATAGCCTTGAGTACCTCCTACTGCTAGCATCTTACATTCAATACAGCGACGAACTCCATCGCTGTGGAGGACTCGCCCACCGTATCATGAACCGCGCCTAGACTACCGTGTTCATGGGTACACAAGGAACCATGGAAGGTAAACCACATCCCTCGGCCATGTGGTTCAGCACACCGTGGGTGTAAGCACATGAAAAATGAGACCTATAACATAAAACGAGCATAACTTTTGCATCCGTTGTCCGATAGGGGCATACTTTTTTGTTCTAGAAAGCTTGCGGCGAGGCCAACACCGACAAAAATCGAAATTCAAAGAGTAGAATAGTATATAATTTTACAAAAAATAAATACATCCCTATGGTTGAGATATAGCCTTGAGTACCTCCTACTGCTAGCATCTTACATTCAATACAGCGACGAACTCCATCGCTGTGGAGGACTCGCCCACCGTATCATGAACCGCGCCTAGACTACCGTGTTCATGGGTACACAAGGAACCATGGAAGGTAACCCACATACCTCGGCCACGTGGTTCAGCACACCGTGGGTGTAAGCACATGAAAAATGAGACCTATAACCTACAACGAGCGTAACTTTTGCGTCGAGATATATAATTTTACACCGTCGAGATATATAACTTTTTTTCTAGAAAGCTTGTGGCAAGGCCAACACCGATAGAAAGCGAAATTCAAAGAGTAGAATAATATATAATTTTACAAAAAATAAATACTTCCCTATGGTCGAGATACCGCCCCGAGTACCTCCTACTGCTAGCATGTTACATTCAATACAACGTCCAACTCCATCGCTGTGGAGGACTCGCCCACCGTATCATGAACTGCGCCTAGACTACTGAGTTTATGGCTATACAAGGAACCATGGAAGGTAACCCACATCCCTCAGCCATGTGGTTCAACACATCGGGGGTGTAAGCACATGAAAAACTAGACCTATAACCTAAAACGAGCATAACTTTTGCATCCATTGTCCGATCAGGGCATACTTTTTTTTCTAGAATGCTTACAGCGAGGCCAACACCGGCAAAAAGCGAAATTCAAAGAGTAGAATAGTATATAATTTTTTCAAAATAAATACTTCCCTATAGTTAAGATACCACCCCGAATATCTCCTACTGCTAGCATGTTACATTCAATACAGCGACGACCTCTGTCGTGGTGGAGGACTCACCTACCGTATCATGAACCGCGCCTAGACTACCGAGTTTATGGGTATACAAGGAACCATGGAAGGTAACCCACATCCCTCGGCCACGTGGTTCAACACACCGTGGGTGTAAGCACATGAAAAATAAGACCTATAACCTAAAATGAGCATAACTTTTGCATCCGTTGTCTGATCGAGGCATACTTCTTTTTTCTAGAAAGCTTGCGGTGAGGCCAACACCGACAATAAGCGAAATTCAAAGAGTAGAATAGTATATAATTTTTTTCAAAACAAATACGTTCCTATGGTTAAGATACCGCCCCGAATACCTCCTACTGCCAGGATGTTACATTCAATACAGCGTTGAACTCCATCGTGGTGGAGGACTTGCCTACCGTATCATGAACCGCGCCTAGACTACCGAGTTTATGAGTACACAAGGAACCATGGAAGGTAACCCACATCCCTCAGCCATGTGGTTCAGCACACCGTGGGTGTAAGCACATGAAAAATGAGACATATAACCTAAAACGAGCATAACTTTTGTATCCGTTGTCCGATAGGGGCATAATTTTTTTCATAGAAAGCTTGCGGCGAGGCCAACACCGACGAAAATCAAAATTCAAAGAGTAGAATCATATATAATTTTACAAAAAATAAATACATACCTATGGTTGAGATATAGCCTTGAGTACCTCCTACTGCTAGCATGTTACATTCAATACAGCGACGAACTCCATTGCTGTGGAGGACTCGCCTACCATATCATGAACCGCGCCTAGACTACCGAGTTTATGGGTACCCAAGGAACCATGGAAGGTAACCCAAATTCCTCGGCCACGTGGTTCAGCACACCGTGGGAGTAAGCAAATGAAAAACGAGACCTATAACCTAAAACGAGCGTAACTTTTGCATCCGTTGGCTATTAGTGGCATACTTTTTTCTAAAAAGCTTGTGGCAAGGCCAACACGGATAGAAAGCGAAATTCAAAGAGTAGAATACTATATAATTTTACAGAAATAAATACTTCCCTATGGTTGAGATACCGTCCCGAATACCTCCTACAGCTAGCATGTTACATTCAATACAACGTCCAACTCCATCGCTGTGGAGGACTCGCCCACCGTATCATGAACCGCGCCTAGACTACTGAGTTTATGGCTATACAAGGAATCCATGGAAGGTAACCCACATCCCTCAGCCATGTGGTTCAACACACCGTGGGTGTAAGCACATGAAAAAAGAGACCTATAACCTAAAATGAGCATAACTTTTGCATCCGTTGTCCGATCGGGGCATACTTTTTTTTTCTAGAAAGCTTACAGCGAGGCCAACACCGACAAAAAGCAAAATTCAATGAGTAGAATAGTATATAATTTTTTCAAAATAAATACTTCCCTATAGTTAAGATACCACTCAGAATATCTCCTACTGCTAGCATGTTACATTCAGTACAGCGACGAGCTCTGTCGTGGTGGAGGACTCGCAAACCGTATCATGAACCGCGCCTAGACTACCGAGTTTATGGTTACACAAGGAACCATGGAAGGTAACCCACATCTCTCGGCCATGCGGTGTAGCACACCGTGGGTATAAGCACTTGAAAAATGAGACCTATGACCTAAAATGAGTGTAACTTTTGCGCCCGTTGTCTGTTAGGGCATTCTTTTTTTAGAAAGCTTGCGACGAGCCCAATATCGACATAAAATGAAATTCAAAGAGTAGAATAGTATATAATTTTACAAAAAATAAATACTTCCATATGGTTGAGATACCGCCCAGAGTACCTCCTACTGCTAGCATGTTACATTCAATACAACATCGAACTCCATCGCTGTGGAGGACTCGCCCACCGTATCATGAACCGCGCCTAGATTACCGAGTTTATGGGTATACAAGGAACCATGGAAGGTAACCCACATTCCTTGGCCACATGGTTCAGCACACCGTGGGTGTAAGCACATGAAAAATAAGACCTATAACCTAAAATGAGCATAACTTTTGCATCCGTTGTCCGATCGAGGCATACTTCTTTGTTCTAGAAAGCTTGCGGTGAGGCCAACACCGACAATAAGCAAATTCAAAGAGTAGAATAGTATATAATTTTTTTCAAAATAAATACATTCCTATGGTTAAGATACAACCCCGAATACCTCCTACTGCCAGCATGTTATATTCAATACAGCGTCGAACTCCATCGTGGTGGAGGACTTGCCTACCGTATCATGAACCGCGCCTAGACTACCGAGTTTATGGGTACACAAGGAACCATGGAAGGTAACCCACATCCCTCAGCCACATGGTTCAGCACACCGTGGGTGTAAGCATTCTTACACATGAAAAATGGGACCTATAACCTAAAACGAGCATTACTTTTGCATCCATTGTCCGATAGGGGCATACTTTTTTTCTAGAAAGCTTGCAGCGAGGCCAACACCGACAAAAATCGAAATTCAAAGAGTAGAATAGTATATAATTTTACAAAAAATAAATACATCCCTATGGTTTAGATATAGCCTTGAGTACCTCCTACTGCTAGCATGTTACATTCAATACAGCGACGAACTCCATTGCTGTGGAGGACTCGCCTATCGTATCATGAACCGCGCCTAGACTACCGAGTTTATGGGTACCCAAGGAACCATGGAAGGTAACCCACATCCCTCGGCCACGTGGTTCAGCACACCGTGGGTGTAAGCATTCTTACACATGAAAAATGGGACCTATAACCTAAAACGAGCATTACTTTTGCATCCGTTGTCCGATAGGGGCATACTTTTTTTCTAGAAAGCTTGCAGCGAGGCCAACATCGACAAAAATCGAAATTCAAAGAGTAGAATAGTATATAATTTTACAAAAAATAAATACATCCCTATGGTTTAGATATAGCCTTGAGTACCTCCTACTGCTAGCATGTTACATTCAATACAGCGACGAACTCCATTGCTGTGGAGGACTCGCCTACCGTATCATGAACCGCGCCTAGACTACCGAGTTTATGGGTACCCAAGGAACCATGGAAGGTAACCCACATCCCTCGGCCACGTGGTTCAGCACACCGTGGGTGTAAGCAAATGAAAAACGAGACCTATAACCTAAAACGAGCGTAACTTTTGCATCCGTTGGCTATTAGGGGCATACTTTTTTCTAAAAAGCTTGTGGCAAGGCCAACACGGATAGAAAGCGAAATTCAAAGAGTAGAATAGTATATAATTTTACAGAAATAAATACTTCCCTATGGTTGAGATACCGTCCCGAGTACCTCCTACAGCTAGCATGTTACATTCAATACAACGTCCAACTCCATCGCTGTGGAGGACTCGCCCACCGTATCATGAACCGCGCCTAGACTACTGAGTTTATGGCTATACAAGGAACCATGGAAGGTAACCCACATCCCTCAGCCATGTGGTTCAACACACCGTGGGTGTAAGCACATGAAAAAAGAGACCTATAACCTAAAATGAGCATAACTTTTGCATCCGTTGTCCGATCGGGGCATACTTTTTTTTTCTAGAAAGCTTACAGCGAGGCCAACACCGACAAAAAGCAAAATTCAATGAGTAGAATAGTATATAATTTTTTCAAAATAAATACTTCCCTATAGTTAAGATACCACTCAGAATATCTCCTACTGCTAGCATGTTACATTCAGTACAGCGACGAGCTCTGTCGTGGTGGAGGACTCGCAAACCGTATCATGAACCGCGCCTAGACTACCGAGTTTATGGTTACACAAGGAACCATGGAAGGTAACCCACATCTCTCGGCCATGCGGTGTAGCACACCGTGGGTATAAGCACTTGAAAAATGAGACCTATGACCTAAAATGAGTGTAACTTTTGCGCCCGTTGTCTGTTAGGGCATTCTTTTTTTAGAAAGCTTGCGACGAGCCCAATATCGACATAAAATGAAATTCAAAGAGTAGAATAGTATATAATTTTACAAAAAATAAATACTTCCATATGGTTGAGATACCGCCCAGAGTACCTCCTACTGCTAGCATGTTACATTCAATACAACATCGAACTCCATCGCTGTGGAGGACTCGCTCACCGTATCATGAACCGCGCCTAGATTACCGAGTTTATGGGTATACAAGGAACCATGGAAGGTAACCCACATTCCTTGGCCACATGGTTCAGCACACCGTGGGTGTAAGCATATGAAAAATAAGACCTATAACCTAAAATGAGCATAACTTTTGCATCCGTTGTCCGATCGAGGCATACTTCTTTGTTCTAGAAAGCTTGCGGTGAGGCCAACACCGACAATAAGCAAATTCAAAGAGTAGAATAGTATATAATTTTTTTCAAAATAAATACATTCCTATGGTTAAGATACAACCCCGAATACCTCCTACTGCCAGCATGTTATATTCAATACAGCGTCGAACTCCATCGTGGTGGAGGACTTGCCTACCGTATCATGAACCGCGCCTAGACTACCGAGTTTATGGGTACACAAGGAACCATGGAAGGTAACCCACATCCCTCAGCCACATGGTTCAGCACACCGTGGGTGTAAGCATTCTTACACATGAAAAATGGGACCTATAACCTAAAACGAGCATTACTTTTGCATCCATTGTCCGATAGGGGCATACTTTTTTTCTAGAAAGCTTGCAGCGAGGCCAACACCGACAAAAATCGAAATTCAAAGAGTAGAATAGTATATAATTTTACAAAAAATAAATACATCCCTATGGTTTAGATATAGCCTTGAGTACCTCCTACTGCTAGCATGTTACATTCAATACAGCGACGAACTCCATTGCTGTGGAGGACTCGCCTATCGTATCATGAACCGCGCCTAGACTACCGAGTTTATGGGTACCCAAGGAACCATGGAAGGTAACCCACATCCCTCGGCCACGTGGTTCAGCACACCGTGGGTGTAAGCATTCTTACACATGAAAAATGGGACCTATAACCTAAAACGAGCATTACTTTTGCATCCGTTGTCCGATAGGGGCATACTTTTTTTCTAGAAAGCTTGCAGCGAGGCCAACATCGACAAAAATCGAAATTCAAAGAGTAGAATAGTATATAATTTTACAAAAAATAAATACATCCCTATGGTTTAGATATAGCCTTGAGTACCTCCTACTGCTAGCATGTTACATTCAATACAGCGACGAACTCCATTGCTGTGGAGGACTCGCCTACCGTATCATGAACCGCGCCTAGACTACCGAGTTTATGGGTACCCAAGGAACCATGGAAGGTAACCCACATCCCTCGGCCACGTGGTTCAGCACACCGTGGGTGTAAGCAAATGAAAAACGAGACCTATAACCTAAAATGAGCATAACTTTTGCATCCGTTGTCCGATCGAGGCATACGTCTTTGTTCTAGAAAGCTTGCGGTAAGGCCAACACCGACAATAAGCGAAATTCAAAGAGTAGATAGTATATAATTTTTTTCAAAATAAATACATTCCTATGGTTAAGATACAGACCCAAATACCTCCTACTGCCAGCATGTTATATTCAATACAACGTCGAACTCCATCGTGGTGGAGGACTTGCCTACCGTATCATGAACCGCGCCTAGACTACCGAGTTTATGGGTACACAAGGAACCATGGAAGGTAACCCACATCCCGCAGCCACATGGTTCAGCACACCGTGGGTGTAAGCATTCTTACACATGAAAAATGGGACATGTAACCTAAAACGAGCATAACTTTTGCATCCATTGTCCGATAGGGGCAAACTTTTTTTTTCTAGAAAGCTTGCAGCGAGGCCAACACCGACAAAAATCGAAATTCAAAGAGTAGAATAGTATATAATTTTTTCAAAATAAATACTTCCCTATAGTTAAGATACCACTCAGAATATCTCCTACTGCTAGCATGTTACATTCAGTACAGCGACGAGCTCTGTCGTGGTGGAGGACTCGCAAACCGTATCATGAACCGCGCCTAGACTACCGAGTTTATGGTTACACAAGGAACCATGGAAGGTAACCCACATCTCTCGGCCATGCGGTGTAGCACACCGTGGGTATAAGCACTTGAAAAATGAGACCTATGACCTAAAATGAGTGTAACTTTTGCGCCCGTTGTCTGTTAGGGCATTCTTTTTTTAGAAAGCTTGCGACGAGCCCAATATCGACATAAAATGAAATTCAAAGAGTAGAATAGTATATAATTTTACAAAAAATAAATACTTCCATATGGTTGAGATACCGCCCAGAGTACCTCCTACTGCTAGCATGTTACATTCAATACAACATCGAACTCCATCGCTGTGGAGGACTCGCTCACCGTATCATGAACCGCGCCTAGATTACCGAGTTTATGGGTATACAAGGAACCATGGAAGGTAACCCACATTCCTTGGCCACATGGTTCAGCACACCGTGGGTGTAAGCATATGAAAAATAAGACCTATAACCTAAAATGAGCATAACTTTTGCATCCGTTGTCCGATCGAGGCATACTTCTTTGTTCTAGAAAGCTTGCGGTGAGGCCAACACCGACAATAAGCAAATTCAAAGAGTAGAATAGTATATAATTTTTTTCAAAATAAATACATTCCTATGGTTAAGATACAACCCCGAATACCTCCTACTGCCAGCATGTTATATTCAATACAGCGTCGAACTCCATCGTGGTGGAGGACTTGCCTACCGTATCATGAACCGCGCCTAGACTACCGAGTTTATGGGTACACAAGGAACCATGGAAGGTAACCCACATCCCTCAGCCACATGGTTCAGCACACCGTGGGTGTAAGCATTCTTACACATGAAAAATGGGACCTATAACCTAAAACGAGCATTACTTTTGCATCCATTGTCCGATAGGGGCATACTTTTTTTCTAGAAAGCTTGCAGCGAGGCCAACACCGACAAAAATCGAAATTCAAAGAGTAGAATAGTATATAATTTTACAAAAAATAAATACATCCCTATGGTTTAGATATAGCCTTGAGTACCTCCTACTGCTAGCATGTTACATTCAATACAGCGACGAACTCCATTGCTGTGGAGGACTCGCCTATCGTATCATGAACCGCGCCTAGACTACCGAGTTTATGGGTACCCAAGGAACCATGGAAGGTAACCCACATCCCTCGGCCACGTGGTTCAGCACACCGTGGGTGTAAGCATTCTTACACATGAAAAATGGGACCTATAACCTAAAACGAGCATTACTTTTGCATCCATTGTCCGATAGGGGCATACTTTTTTTCTAGAAAGCTTGCAGCGAGGCCAACATCGACAAAAATCGAAATTCAAAGAGTAGAATAGTATATAATTTTACAAAAAATAAATACATCCCTATGGTTTAGATATAGCCTTGAGTACCTCCTACTGCTAGCATGTTACATTCAATACAGCGACGAACTCCATTGCTGTGGAGGACTCGCCTACCGTATCATGAACCGCGCCTAGACTACCGAGTTTATGGGTACCCAAGGAACCATGGAAGGTAACCCACATCCCTCGGCCACGTGGTTCAGCACACCGTGGGTGTAAGCAAATGAAAAACGAGACCTATAACCTAAAACGAGCGTAACTTTTGCATCCGTTGGCTATTAGGGGCATACTTTTTTCTAAAAAGCTTGTGGCAAGGCCAACACGGATAGAAAGCGAAATTCAAAGAGTAGAATAGTATATAATTTTACAGAAAGAAATACTTCCCTATGGTTGAGATACCGTCCCGAGTACCTCCTACAGCTAGCATGTTACATTCAATACAACGTCCAACTCCATTGCTGTGGAAGACTCGCCCACCGTATCATGAACCGCGCCTAGACTACTGAGTTTATGGCTATAAAAGGAACCATGGAAGGTAACCCACATCTCTCGGCCACGCGGTGTAGCACACCGTGGGTATAAGCACTTGAAAAATGAGACCTATGACCTAAAATGAGTGTAACTTTTGCGTCCGTTGTCTGTTAGGGCATACTTTTTTTAGAAAGCTTGCGACGAGCCCAATATCGACATAAAATGAAATTCAAAGAGTAGAATAGTATATAATTTTACAAAAAATAAATACTTCCATATGGTTGAGATACCGCCCAGAGTACCTCCTACTGCTAGCATGTTACATTCAATACAACATCGAACTCCATCGCTGTGGAGGACTCGCCCACCGTATCATGAACCGCGCCTAGACTACCGAGTTTACGGGTATACAAGGAACCATGGAAGGTAACCCACATCCCTCGGCCACGTGGTTCAGAGCACCGTGGGTGTAAGCACATGAAAAATAAGACCTATAACCTAAAATGGGCATAACTTTTGCATCCGTTATCCGATCGGGGTCAACTACTTTTTTCTAGAAAGATTGCGGTGACGCCAACACCGACAATAAGCGAATTCAAAGAGTAGAATAGTATATAATTTTTTCAAAAGAAATACATTCGGTTAAGATACCGCCCCGAATACCTCCTACTGCCAACATGTTACATTCAATACAGCGTCGAACTCCATCGTGGTGGAGGACTTGCCCACGGTATTATGAACCGCGCCGAGACTACCAAGTTTATGGGTACACAAGGAACCATGGAAGGTAACCCGCATCCCTCGGCCACGTGGTTCATCACACCGTGGGTGTAAGCACATGAAAAATGAGACCAATAACCTAAAACGAGCACAACTTTTGCTTCCGTTGTCCGATAGGGGCATACTTTTTTTTCTAGAAAGCTTGCGGCAAGGCCAACACCGACAAAAATTGAAATTCAAAGAGTAGAATAGTATATAATTTTACAAAAAATAAATACATCCATATGGTTGAGATACCGCCCAGAGTACCTCCTACTGCTAGCATGTTACATTCAATACAACATCAAACTCCATCGCTGTGGAGGACTCGCCCACCGTATCATGAACCGTGCCTAGGCTACCGAGTTTACGGGTATACAAGGAACCATGGAAGGTAACCCACATCCCTCGGCCACGCGGTTCAGCACACCGTGGGTGTAAGCACATGAAAAATAAGACCTATAACCTAAAATGGGCATAACTTTTGCATCCGTTATCCGATCGGGGTCAACTACTTTTTTCTAGAAAGATTGCGGTGACGCCAACACCGACAATAAGCAAATTCAAAGAGTAGAATAGTATATAATTTTTTCAAAAGAAATACATTCGGTTAAGATACCGCCCCGAATACCTCCTACTGCCAACATGTTACATTCAATACAGCGTCGAACTCCATCGTGGTGGAGGACTTGCCCACGGTATTATGAACCGCGCCGAGACTACCAAGTTTATGGGTACACAAGGAACCATGGAAGGTAACCCGCATCCCTCGGCCACGTGGTTCATCACACCGTGGATGTAAGCACATGAAAAATGAGACCAATAACCTAAAACGAGCACAACTTTTGCTTCCGTTGTCCGATAGGGGCATACTTTTTTTTCTAGAAAGCTTGCGGCAAGGCCAACACCGACAAAAATTGAAATTCAAAGAGTAGAATAGTATATAATTTTACAAAAAATAAATACATCCATATGGTTGAGATACCGCCCAGAGTACCTCCTACTGCTAGCATGTTACATTCAATACAACATCGAACTCCATCGCTGTGGAGGACTCGCCCACCGTATCATGAACCGTGCCTAGGCTACCGAGTTTACGGGTATACAAGGAACCATGGAAGGTAACCCACATCCCTCGGCCACGCGGTTCAGCACACCGTGGGTGTAAGCACATGAAAAATAAGACCTATAACCTAAAATGAGCATAACTTTTGCATCCGTTGTCCGATCGAGGCATACGTCTTTGTTCTAGAAAGCTTGCGGTAAGGCCAACACCGACAATAAGCGAAATTCAAAGAGTAGAATAGTATATAATTTTTTTCAAAATAAATACATTCCTATGGTTAAGATACAGCCCCAAATACCTCCTACTGCCAGCATGTTATATTCAATACAACGTCGAACTCCATCGTGGTGGAGGACTTGCCTACCGTATCATGAACCGCGCCTAGACTACCGAGTTTATGGGTACACAAGGAACCATGGAAGGTAACCCACATCCCTCAGCCACATGGTTCAGCACACCGTGGGTGTAAGCATTCTTACACATGAAAAATGGGACATATAACCTAAAACGAGCATAACTTTTGCATCCATTGTCCGATAGGGGCAAACTTTTTTTTTCTAGAAAGCTTGCAGCGAGGCCAACACCGACAAAAATCAAAATTCAAAGAGTAGAATAGTATATAATTTTACAAAAAATAAATACATCCCTATGGTTTAGATATAGCCTTGAGTACCTCCTACTGCTAGCATGTTACATTCAATACAGCGACGAACTCCATTGCTGTGGAGGACTCGCCTACCGTATCATGAACCGCGCCTAGACTACCGAGTTTATGGGTACCCAAGGAACCATGGAAGGTAACCCACATCCCTCGGCCACGTGGTTCAGCACACCTACGGAGTAAGCAAATGAAAAATGAGACCTATCACCTAAAATCAGCGTAACTTTTGCATCCGTTGGCTATTAGGGGCATACTTTTTTCTAGAAAGCTTGTGGCAAGGCCAACACGGATAGAAAGCGAAATTCAAAGAGTAGAATAGTATATAATTTTACAAAAAATAAATACTTCCCTATGGTTGAGATACCGCCCCGAGTACCTCCTACTGCTAGCATGTTACATTCAATACAACGTCCAACTCCATCGCTGTGGAGGACTCGCCCACCGTATCATGAACCGCGCCTAGACTACTGAGTTTATGGCTATACAAGGAACCATGGAAGGTAACCCACATCTCTCGGCCACGCGGTGTAGCACACCGTGGGTATAAGCACTTGAAAAATGAGACCTATGACCTAAAATGAGTGTAACTTTTGCGTCCGTTGTCTGTTAGGGCATACTTTTTTCTAGAAAGCTTGCGGCGAGGCCAACACTGACAGAAAATGAAATTCAAAGAGTAGAATAGTATATAATTTTACAAAAAATAAATACTTCCATATGGTTGAGATACCGCCCAGAGTACCTCCTACTGCTAGCATGTTACATTCAATACAACATCGAACTCCATCGCTGTGGAGGACTCGCCCACCGTATCATGAACCGTGCCTAGACTACCGAGTTTACGGGTATACAAGGAACCATGGAAGGTAACCCACATCCCTCGGCCACGTGGTTCAGAGCACCGTGGGTGTAAGCACATGAAAAATAAGACCTATAACCTAAAATGGGCATAACTTTTGCATCCGTTATCCGATCAGGGTCAACTACTTTTTTCTAGAAAGATTGCGGTGACGCCAACACCGACAATAAGCGAATTCAAAGAGTAGAATAGTATATAATTTTTTCAAAAGAAATACATTCGGTTAAGATACCGCCCCGAATACCTCCTACTGCCAACATGTTACATTCAATACAGCGTCGAACTCCATCGTGGTGGAGGACTTGCCCACGGTATTATGAACCGCGCCGAGACTACCAAGTTTATGGGTACACAAGGAACCATGGAAGGTAACCCGCATCCCTCGGCCACGTGGTTCATCACACCGTGGGTGTAAGCACATGAAAAATGAGACCAATAACCTAAAACGAGCACAACTTTTGCTTCCGTTGTCCGATAGGGGCATACTTTTTTTTCTAGAAAGCTTGCGGCAAGGCCAACACCGACAAAAATTGAAATTCAAAGAGTAGAATAGTATATAATTTTACAAAAAATAAATACATCCATATGGTTGAGATACCGCCCAGAGTACCTCCTACTGCTAGCATGTTACATTCAATACAACATCGAACTCCATCGCTGTGGAGGACTCGCCCACCGTATCATGAACCGTGCCTAGGCTACCGAGTTTACGGGTATACAAGGAACCATGGAAGGTAACCCACATCCCTCGGCCACGCGGTTCAGCACACCGTGGGTGTAAGCACATGAAAAATAAGACCTATAACCTAAAATGAGCATAACTTTTGCATCCGTTGTCCGATCGAGGCATACGTCTTTGTTCTAGAAAGCTTGCGGTAAGGCCAACACCGACAATAAGCGAAATTCAAAGAGTAGAATAGTATATAATTTTTTTCAAAATAAATACATTCCTATGGTTAAGATACAGCCCCAAATACCTCCTACTGCCAGCATGTTATATTCAATACAACGTCGAACTCCATCGTGGTGGAGGACTTGCCTACCGTATCATGAACCGCGCCTAGACTACCGAGTTTATGGGTACACAAGGAACCATGGAAGGTAACCCACATCCCTCAGCCACATGGTTCAGCACACCGTGGGTGTAAGCATTCTTACACATGAAAAATGGGACATATAACCTAAAACGAGCATAACTTTTGCATCCATTGTCCGATAGGGGCAAACTTTTTTTTTCTAGAAAGCTTGCAGCGAGGCCAACACCGACAAAAATCGAAATTCAAAGAGTAGAATAGTATATAATTTTACAAAAAATAAATACATCCCTATGGTTTAGATATAGCCTTGAGTACCTCCTACTGCTAGCATGTTACATTCAATACAGCGACGAACTCCATTGCTGTGGAGGACTCGCCTACCGTATCATGAACCGCGCCTAGACTACCGAGTTTATGGGTACCCAAGGAACCATGGAAGGTAACCCACATCCCTCGGCCACGTGGTTCAGCACACCTAGGGAGTAAGCAAATGAAAAATGAGACCTATCACCTAAAATCAGCGTAACTTTTGCATCCGTTGGCTATTAGGGGCATACTTTTTTCTAGAAAGCTTGTGGCAAGGCCAACACGGATAGAAAGCGAAATTCAAAGAGTAGAATAGTATATAATTTTACAAAAAATAAATACTTCCCTATGGTTGAGATACCGCCCCGAGTACCTCCTACTGCTAGCATGTTACATTCAATACAACGTCCAACTCCATCGCTGTGGAGGACTCGCCCACCGTATCATGAACCGCGCCTAGACTACTGAGTTTATGGCTATACAAGGAACCATGGAAGGTAACCCACATCCCTCAGCCATGTGGTTCAACACACCGCGGGTGTAAGCACATGAAAAATGAGACCTATAACCTAAAACGAGCATAACTTTTGCATCCGTTGTCCGATCGGGGCATACTTTTTTTCTAGAAAGCTTACAGCGAGGCCAACACCGACAAAAAGCAAAATTCAAAGAGTAGAATAGTATATAATTTTTTCAAAATAAATACTTCCCTATAGTTAAGATACCACTCAGAATATCTCCTACTGCTAGTATGTTACATTCAGTACAGCGACGAGCTCTGTCGTGGTGGAGGACTCGCCAACCGTATCATGAACCGCGCCTAGACTACCGAGTTTATGGTTACAAAAGGAACCATGGAAGGTAACCCACATCTCTCGGCCACGCGGTGTAGCACACCGTGGGTATAAGCACTTGAAAAATGAGACCTATGACCTAAAATGAGTGTAACTTTTGCGTCCGTTGTCTGTTAGGGCATACTTTTTTCTAGAAAGCTTGCGGCAAGGCCAACACCGACAGAAAATGAAATTCAAAGAGTAGAATAGTATATAATTTTACAAAAAATAAATACTTCCATATGGTTGAGATACCGCCTAGAGTACTTCCTACTGCTAGCATGTTACATTCAATA
The DNA here is from genome assembly GCA_032690845.1 of Eleusine coracana subsp. coracana. Taxonomy (NCBI): domain Eukaryota; kingdom Viridiplantae; phylum Streptophyta; class Magnoliopsida; order Poales; family Poaceae; genus Eleusine; species Eleusine coracana. The sequence goes on from MU847660.1 coordinate 19,924, forward strand.
CAACATCGAAGTCCACCGCTGTGGAGGACTCGCCCACCATATCATGAACCGTGCCTAGACTACCGAGTTTACGGGTATACAAGGAACCATGGAAGGTAACCCACATCCCTCGGCCACGCGGTTCAGAGCACCGTGGGAGTAAGCACATGAAAAATAAGACCTATAACCTAAAATGAGCATAACTTTTGCATCCGTTGTCCGATCGGGGTCAACTTCTTTTTTCTAGAAAGATTGCGGTGACGCCAACACCGACAATAAGCGAATTCAAAGAGTAGAATAGTATATAATTTTTTTCAAAATAAATACATTCCTATGGTTAAGATACCGCCCCAAATACCTCCTACTGCCAGCATGTTATATTCAATACAACGTCGAACTCCATCGTGGTGGAGGACTTGCCTACCGTATCATGAAGCGCGCCTAGACTACCGAGTTTATGGCTACACAAGGAACCATGGAAGGTAACCCACATCCCTCAGCCACATGGTTCAGCACACCGTGGGTGTAAGCATTCTTACACATGAAAAATGGGACATATAACCTAAAACGAGCATAACTTTTGCATCCATTGTCCGATAGGGGCAAACTTTTTTTTTTAGAAAGCTTGCAGCGAGGCCAACACCGACAAAAATCGAAATTCAAAGAGTAGAATAGTATATAATTTTACAAAAAATAAATACATCCCTATGGTTTAGATATAGCCTTGAGTACCTCCTACTGCTAGCATGTTACATTCAATACAGCGACGAACTCCATTGCTGTGGAGGACTCGCCTACCGTATCATGAACCGCGCCTAGACTACCGAGTTTATGGGTACCCAAGGAACCATGGAAGGTAACCCACATCCCTCGGCCACGTGGTTCAGCACACCGTGGGAGTAAGCAAATGAAAAATGAGACCTATAACCTAAAATCAGCGTAACTTTTGCATCCGTTGGCTATTAGGGGCATACTTTTTTCTAGAAAGCTTGTGGCAAGGCCAACACGGATAGAAAGAGAAATTCAAAGAGTAGAATAGTATATAATTTTACAAAAAATAAATACTTCCCTATGGTTGAGATACCGCCCCGAGTACCTCCTACTGCTAGCATGTTACATTCAATACAACGTCCAACTCCATCGCTGTGGAGGACTCGCCCACCGTATCATGAACCGCGCCTAGACTACTGAGTTTATGGCTATACAAGGAACCATGGAAGGTAACCCACATCCCTCAGCCATGTGGTTCAACACACCGTGGGTGTAAGCACATAAAAATGAGACCTATAACCTAAAACGAGCATAACTTTTGCATCCGTTGTTCGATCGGGGCATACTTTTTTTCTAGAAAGCTTACAGCGAGGCCAACACCGACAAAAAGCAAAATTCAAAGAGTAGAATAGTATATAATTTTTTCAAAATAAATACTTCCCTATAGTTAAGATACCACTCAGAATATCTCCTACTGCTAGCATGTTACATTCAGTACAGCGACGAGCTCTGTCGTGGTGGAGGACTCGCCAACCGTATCATGAACCGCGCCTAGACTTCCGAGTTTATGGTTACAAAAGGAACCATGGAAGGTAACCCACATCTCTCGGCCACGCGGTGTAGCGCACCGTGGGTATAAGCACTTGAAAAATGAGACCTATGACCTAAAATGAGTGTAACTTTTGCGTCCGTTGTCTGTTAGGGCATACTTTTTTCTAGAAAGCTTGCGGCAAGGCCAACACCGACAGAAAATGAAATTCAAAGAGTAGAATAGTATATAATTTTACAAAAAATAAATACTTCCATATGGTTGAGATACCGCCTAGAGTACCTCCTACTGCTAGCATGTTACATTCAATACAACATCGAACTCCACCGCTATGGAGGACTCGCCCACCATATCATGAACCGTGCCTAGACTACCGAGTTTACGGGTATACAAGGAACCATGGAAGGTAACCCACATCCCTCGGCCACGCGGTTCAGAGCACCGTGGGAGTAAGCACATGAAAAATAAGACCTATAACCTAAAATGAGCATAACTTTTGCATCTGTTGTCCGATCGGGGTCAACTTCTTTTTTCTAGAAAGATTGCGGTGACGCCAACACCGACAATAAGCGAATTCAAAGAGTAGAATAGTATATAATTTTTTCAAAAGAAATACATTCCTATGGTTAAGATACCGCCCCGAATACCTCCTACTGCCAGCATGCTACATTCAATACAGCGTTGAACTCCATCGTGGTGGAGGACTTGCCCATGGTATCATGAACCGCGTCTAGACTACCAAGTTTATGGGTACACAAGGAACCATGGAAGGTAACCCGCATCCCTCGGCCACGTGGTTCATCACACCGTGGGTGTAAGCACATGAAAAATGAGACCAATAACCTAAAACGAGCATAACTTTTGCTTCCGTTGTCCGATAGGGGCATACTTTTTTTTTCTAGAAAGCTTACGGCAAGGCCAACTCCGACAAAAATCGAAATTCAAAGAGTAGAATAGTATATAATTTTACAAAAAATAAATACATCCATATGGTTGAGATACCGCCCAGAGTACCTCCTACTGCTAGCATGTTACATTCAATACAACGTCGAACTCCATCGCTATGAAGGACTCGCCCACCGTATCATGAACCGTGCCTAGGCTACCGAGTTTACGGGTATACAAGGAACCATGGAAGGTAACCCACATCCCTCGGCCACGCGGTTCAGCACACCGTGGGAGTAAGCACATGAAAAATAAGACCTATAACCTAAAATGAGCATAACTTTTGCATCCGTTGTCCGATCGGGGTCAACTTCTTTTTTCTAGAAAGATTGCGGTGACGCCAACACCGACAATAAGCGAATTCAAAGAGTAGAATAGTATATAATTTTTTTCAAAAGAAATACATTCCTATGGTTAAGATACCACCCCGAATACCTCCTACTGCCAGCATGTTACATTCAATACAGCATCGAACTCCATCGTGGTGGAGGACTTGCCACGGTATCATGAACCGCGCCTAGACTACCAAGTTTATGGCTACACAAGGAACCATGGAAGGTAACCCACATCCCTCAGCCACGCGGTTCAGCATGCCGTGGGTGTAAGCACATGAAAATTGAGACCTATAACCTAAAACGAGCATAATTTTTGCGTCTGTTGTCCGATCGGGGCATACTTTTTTTTCTAGAAAGCTTGCGGCGAGGCCAACATCGACAAAAATCGAAATTCAAAGAGTAGAATAGTATATAATTTTTTTGAAAATAAATATTTCCCTATCGTTAAGATACCATCCCGAATATCTCCTACGGCTAGCATGTTACATTCAATACAGTGACAAACTCTGTCGTGGTGGAGGACTCGCCTACCGTACCATGAACCGCACCTAGACTACTGAGTTTATGGTTACACAAGGAACCATGGAAGGTAACCCACATCTCTCGGCCACACGGTACAGCACACCGTGGGTATAAGCACTTGAAAAATGAGACCTATGACCTAAAATGAGCGTAACTTTTGCGTCCGTTGTCTGTTAGGGCATACTTTTTTTCTAGAAATCTTGCGGCGAGGCTAACACCGACAGAAAACAAAATTCAAAGAGTAGATAGTATATTATTTTACAAAAAATAAATACTTCCATATGGTTGAGATACCGCCCAGAGTACCTCGTACTGCTAGCATGGTACATTATATACAACGTCGAATTCCATCGCTGTGGAGGACTTGCCCACCGTATCATGAACCGCGCCTAGGCTACCGAGTTTACAGGTATACAAGGAACCATGGAAGGTAACCCACATCCCTCAGCCATGCGGTTCAGCACACCGTGGGTGTAAGCACATGAAAAATAAGACCTATAACCTAAAATGAGCATAACTTTTGCATCCGTTGTCCGATGGGGGCATACTTCTTTTTTCTAGAAAGCTTGCGGTGAGGCCAACACCGACAATAAGCGAAATTCAAAGAGTAGAATAGTATAATTTTTTTCAAAAGAAATACATTCCTATGGTTAAGATACTGCCCCGAATACCTCCTACTGCCAGCATGTTACATTCAATACAACGTCGAAATCTATCGTGGTGGACGACTTGCCCACGGTATCATGAACCATGCCTAGACTACCGAGTTTATGGGTACACAAAGAACCATGGAAGGTAACCCGCACCCCTCGTCCACGCGGTTCATCACACCGTGGGTGTAAGCATATGAAAAATGAGACCTATAACCTAAAACGAGCATAACTTTTGCTTCCGTTGTCCGATAGGGGCATACTTTTTTTTTCTAGAAAGCTTGCGGCAAGGCCAACACCGACAAAAATCGAAATTCAAAGAGTAGAATAGTATATAATTTTACAAAAAAATAAATACATCCCTATGGTTGAGAAATAGCTGTGAGTACCTCCTACTGCTAGCATGTTACATTCAATATAGCGAAGAACTCCATCGCTGTGGAGGACTCGCCCAACGTATCATGAACCGCGCCTAGACTACCGAGTTTATGGCTACACATGGAACCATGGAAGGTAACCCACATCCCTCGGCCATGCGGTTCAGCACACCGTGGGTGTAAGCACATGAAAAATGAGACCTATAACCTAAAACGAGCATAACTTTTTTCGTCCGTTGTCCGATTCGGGCATACTTTTTTTCCTAGAAAGCTTGCGGCGAGGCCAACATCGACAAAAATCGAAATTCAAAGTGTAGAATAGTATATAATTTTTTTGAAAATAAATATTTCCCTATGGTTAAGATACCATCCCGAATATCTCCTACTGCTAGCATGTTACATTCAATACAGTGACGAACTCTGTCGTGGTGGAGGACTCGCCTACCGTATCATGAACCGCACCTAGACTACCGAGTTTATGGTTACACAAGGAACCATGGAAGGTAACCCACATCTCTCGGCCACACGGTACAGCACACCGTGGGTATAAGCACTTGAAAAATGAGACCTATGACCTAAAATGAGCGTAACTTTTGCGTCCGTTGTCTGTTAGGGCATACGTTTTTTTCTAGAAAGCTTGCGGCAAAGCCAACACCGACAGAAAACAAAATTCAAAGAGTAGATAGTATATAATTTTACAAAAACTAAATACTTCCATATGGTTGAGATACCGCCCAGAGTACCTCCTACTGCTAGCATGTTACATTCAATACAACGTCGAACTCCATCCGTATGGAGGACTTGCCCACCGTATCATGAACCGCGCCTAGGCTACCGAGTTTACGGGTATACAAGGAACCATGGAAGGTAACCCACATCCCTCGGCCACGCGGTTCAGCACATCGTGGGTGTAAGCACATGAAAAATAAGACCTATAACCTAAAATGAGCATAACTTTTGCATCCGTTGTCCGATCGGGGCATACTTCTTTTTTCTAGAAAACTTGCGGTGAGGCCAACACCGACAATAAGCGAAATTCAAAGAGTAGAATAGTATATAATTTTTTTCAAAAGAAATGCATTCCTATGGTTAAGATACCGCCCCGAATACCTCCTACTGCCAGCATCTTACATTCAATACAACGACGAAATCCAACGTGGTGGACGACTTGCCCACGGTATCATGAACCGCGCCTAGACTACCGAGTTTATGGGTACACAAGGAACCATGGAAGGTAACCCACACCCCTCGGCCACGCGGTTCATCACACCGTGGGTGTAAGCACATGAAAAATGAGACCTATAACCTAAAACGAGCATAACTTTTGCTTCCGTTGTCCGATAGGGGCATACTTTTTTTTCTAGAAAGCTTGCGGCAAGACCAACACCGACAAAAATCGAAATTCAAAGAGAAGAATAGTATATAATTTTACAAAAAATAAATACATCCCTATAGTTGAGATATAGCCGTGAGTACCTCCTACTGCTAGCATGTTACATTCAATAAAGCGACGAAATCCATCGCTGTGGAGGACTCGCCCACCGTATCATGAACCGCGCCTAGACTACCGAGTTTATGGCTACACAAGGAACCATGGAAGGTAACCCACATCCCTTGGCCACGCGGTTCAGCACACCGTGGGTGTAAGCACATGAAAAATGAGACCTATAACCTAAAACGAGCATAACTTTTGCGTCCGTTGTCCGATCGGGGCATACTTTTTTTCCTAGAAAGCTTACGGCGAGGCCAACATCGACAAAAATCAAAATTCAAAGTGTAGAATAGTATATAATTTTTTTGAAAATAAATATTTCCCTATGGTTAAGATACCAACCCGAATATCTCCTCCTGCTAGCATGTTACATTCAATACAGCGACGATCTCTGTCGTGGTGGAGGACTCGCCTACCGTATCATGAACCGCGCCTAGACTACCGAGTTTATGGTTACACAAGGAACCATGGAAGGTAACCCACATCTCTCGGCCACGCGGTACAGCACACCGTGGGTATAAGCACATGAAAAATGAGACCTATAACCTGAAATGAGCATAACTTTTGCGTCCATTGTCCGATCGGGGCATACTTTTTTTCTAGAAAGCTTGTGGCAAGGCCAACACCGATAGAAAGAAAAATTCAAAGAGTAGAATAGTATATAATTTTACAAAAAATAAATACTTTCCTATGGTTAAGTTACTACCCCGAATACCTCCTACTACAAGCATGTTACATTCAATACAGCGTCGAACTCCATCGCTATGGAGGACTCGCCCACCATATCATGAACCGCACCTAGACTACCGAGTTTATGGGTACACAAGAAACCATGGAAGGTAACCCGCATCCCTCAGCCATGCGTTTCAGCACACCGTGGGTGTAAGCACATGAAAAATGAGACCTATATCCTAAAACGAGCATAACTTTTGCATCCGTTGTCTGATCAGGCCATACTTTTTTTTTCTAGAAAGATTGCGGCGAGGCCAACACCGAAAAAAGCGAAATTCAAAGAGTAGAATAGTATATAATATTTTTTAAAATAAATACTTTCCTATAGTTAAGATATCGCCCCGAATACCTCCGACTGCCAGCATGTTACATTCAATACAGCGATGAACTCTGTCGTGGTGGAGGACTCGCCTACCGTATCATGAACTGCGCCTAGACTATTGAGTTTATGGGTACACAAAGAACCATGGAAGGTAACCCACATCCCTCGGCCACGCGGTTCAGCACACTGTGGGTATAAGCACATGAAAACTGAGACCTATAACCAAAAACGAGTGTAACTTTTGCATCCATTGTTTGTTAGGGGCATATGATGTGGACAAGGGTTCCCGATCTTCCGAAAGGTTCGAGATACGTTGATTTGGTCGAAGGCGACACACAAATCGATCCGGCTTCAGAACAGCACGTTCTAAACCCCGCAATCGTAGCACGTCGTCTCCTCTGGTTATCAACCGTCCTAAAACGATTGACCTCACCGAGAAGGCTAATCTCTGCCCGCAAATCAAGAACTCAAGCAAGAACAAAGAAGAAGGCAACACAATTGCAGATGTATTATGAATCTCACGAAGTTGGGGTCTCACAAACCGTGATGACGGCGAAACTGTTATAAACAGAATAATCTAAGCAAAACCCGAGCCCTAATAGTGCAGCGGCGGCTGTATATAAAGACCCTAGGATCGTGCAAGACCCTCTGGACGCGCCCCTAATTGGGCTCAACTAGATACAAAGCCCAAAGGCCAAAAACAGGCGACGCAGCACCGAAACAGATTCTGGACTCTCTCTTGTTTCGATGATTCCCGATGACTCCGAATGAATTTTGATATGAGACCGGCGGCATTGGAAAGGTCTTCTTCTTATCTTTCCGTGCATATGTAGAACATCCAAATCCGAGTCCGTATGCGTCCTGAGCCTCCGTTTTAGTGCAGACTGGTCCTGAGCCCCGAAACAGACTCGAAGTCGGTTTTGGTTGGGCCTCCACCTTGCTTTCCACGTCCTTGCTGGTCCTCCACGTCTCCAAGTCCTTCTCCCATCATCTCCTGGTCCTCTCCATGGTTCCTAATTACAATATAATCATTAGGTAGCAAACCATTCTCAAAAGTGACATATAATAAAGAATGTAGGAACGAGCTCACCTCTAAATTTAGTCGTCGTGCACGAGCTCTAGTCATTGGACCTTGCAAGTCCAGAATTGGAGGAGTGTTGCATGTATCCTTAGGAGTGATGTCCTCATCAGGAATAGTATCTAATTTTACAAAAAATAAATACTTCCCCATGGTTGAGATACCGCCTTGAGTACCTCCTACTGCTAGCATGTTACATTCAATACAACGTCGAACTCCATCGCTGTGGAGGACTCGCCCACCGTATTATGAACCGCGCCTAGGCTACCGAGTTTACGGGTATACAAGGAACAATGGAAGGTAACCCACATCCCTTGGCCATGCGGTTCAGCACACCGTGGGTATAAGTACTTGAAAAATGAGACCTATAACCTAAAACGAGCATAACTTTTGCATCCGTTGTCCGATCAGGGCATACTTTTTTCAAGATAGCTTGCGGCAAGGCCAATGCCGACAAAAAGCGAAATTCAAAGACTAGAATAGTACACAATTTTTTACAAAATAAATACTTAGCTATGGTTAAGATACCGCCCTGAATACCTGCTACTGCCTGCATGTTACATTCAATACAGTGTCAAACTCCATCGTGGTGGAGGACTCACCCACCGTATCATGAACCGCGCCTAGATTACTGAGTTTATCGGTACAAGGAACCATGGAAGGTAACCCACATTCCTCAGCGACACGGTTCAGCACACCGTGGGTGTAAGCACATGAAAAATGAGACCTATAACCTAAAACGAGCGTAACTTTTGTGTCCGTTGTCTGTTAGGGGCATACTTTTATTCTAGAAAGCTTGCGGCGAGGCCAACACTGACAGAAACCGAAATCCAAAGAGTGGAATAGTATATAATTTTACAAAAAACAAATACTTCCCTACAGTTGAGATACCGCCCTGAGTGCCTCCTACTGCTAGCATGTTACATTCAATACAACGTCGAACTCCATCGTTGTGGAGGACTCGCCCACCGTATCATGAACCGCGCCTAGACTACCGAGTTTATGGGTACACAAGGAACCATGGAAGGTAACCCACATTCGTCAGCCACGCGGTTCAGCACACCGTGGGTGCAAGCACACGAAAAATGAGATCCTTAACCTAAAACGAGCGTAACTTTTGCGTCCGTTGTCCGATCGGGGCATACTTTTTTTTCTAGAAAGCTTGCAGCGAGGCCAACACCGACAAAAAGCAAAATTCAAAGAGTAGAATAGTATATAATTTTTTACAAAATAAATACTTCCCTATGGTTAAGATACCACTCCGAATACCTCCTACTACTAGCATGTTACATTCAATATGGCATCAAACTCCATCGTGGTGGAGGACTAGCCCACCGTATCATGAACCGCGCCTAGACTACCGATTTTATGGGTACACAAGGAACCATGGAAGATAACCCACATCCCTCGGCCACACAGTTCAGCACACCGTGGGTGTTAGCACATGAAAAATGGGACCCTTAACCTAAAATGAGCGTAACTTTTGCGTCCGTTGTCCCATCGGGGCATACACTTTTTTTTCTAGAAAGCTTGCGGCGAGGCCAACACCGACAAAAAGCGAAATTCAAAGAGTAGAATAGTATATAATTTTTTTCAGAATAAATACTTCCCTATGGTTAAGATACTGCCCTGAATACCTCCTACTGCCAGCCTATGATATTCAATACAGCGTCGAACTCCATTGTGGGGGAGGACTCGCCCACCGTATCATGAACCGCACCTAGACTACCGAGTTTATGGGTACACAAGGAACCATGGAAGGTAACCTGCATCCCTCGGCCACGCGGTTCAGCACACCATGGGTGTAAGCACATGAAAAATGAGACCTATAACCTAAAACGAGCATAACTTTTGCATCCGTTGTCCGATCGGGGCATACTTTTTTTTCTAGAAAGCTTGCAGCGAGGCCTACACCGACAAAAAGCAAAATTCAAAGAGTAGAATAGTATATAATTTTTTACAAAATAAATACTTCCCTATAGTTAAGATACTGCCCTGAATACCTGCTACTGCCAGCATGTTACATTCAATACAGCGTCGAACTCCATCGCGGTGGAGGACTCACCCACCGTATCATAAACCGCACCTAGACTACCGAGTTTATGGCTATACAAGGACCATGGAAGGTAACCCACATCCCTCGCGTGGCCACGCGGTTCAGCACACCATGGGTGTAAGCACATGAAAAATGAGACCTGTAACCTAAAACAAGAGTAACTTTTGCGTCCGTTGTTCGATAGGGCCATACTTTTTTTCTAGAAAGCTTGCAGTGAGGCCAACACTGACAAAAAGCAAAATTCAAAGAGTAGAATAGTATATAATTATTTTCAAAATAGATACATCCCTATGGTTAAGATACCGCCCCGAATATCTCCTACTGCTAGCATGTTACATTCAATACAGCGTCGAACTCCATCGTGGTGGAGGACTCGCCCATCGTATCATGAACCGCGCATAGACTACCGAGTTTATGGGTACACAAGGAACCATGGAAGGTAACCCACATACCTCAGCCATGCGGTTCAGCACACCATGGGTGTAAGCACATGAAAAATGAGACCTATAACCTAAAATGAGCGTAACTTTTGTGTCCGTTGTCTATTAGGGGCATACTTTTTTTTCTATAAAGCTTGCGGCGAGGCCAACACTGACAGAAAGCAAAATTCAATGAGTGGAATAGTATATAATTTTACAAAAAATAAATTCTTCCCTATGGTTGAGATACTGCCCTGAGTACCTCCTACTGCTAGCATGTTACTTTCAATACAACATCGAACTCCATCGCTGTGGAGGACTCGCCCACCATATCAGGAACCGCGCCTAGGCTACCGAGTTTTCGGGTATATAAGGAACCATGGAAGGTAACCAACATCCCTCGGCCATGCGGTTCTGCACACAGTGCGTGTAAGTACATGAAAAATGAGACCTATAACCTAAAACGAGCATAACTTTTGCATCCGTTGTCCGATCGGGGCATACTTTTTTTTCTAGAAAGCTTGCAGCGAGGCCTACACCGACAAAAAGCAAAATTCAATGAGTAGAATAGTATATAATTTTTTACAAAATAAATACTTCCCTATAGTTAAGATACTGCCCTGAATACCTGCTACTGCCAGCATGTTACATTCAATACAGCGTCGAACTCCATCGCGGTGGAGGACTCACCCCCCGTATCATGAACCGCGCCTAGACTAACAAGTTTATGGATACACAAGGAACCATGCAAGGTAACCCACATCCCTCGGCCACGCAGTTCAGCACACCGTGGGTGTAAGCACATGAAAAATGAGACCTATAACGTAAAATGAGCATAACTTTTGCATCCGTTGTCCGATCGGGCCATAACTTTTTCCAAGAAAGCTTGCGGCGAGGCCAACACCTACAGAAAGTGAAATTCAAAGAGTAGAATAGTATATAATTTTTTCAAAATAAATACTTCCCTATGGTTAAGATACCGCCCCGAATACCTCCTACTGCCAGCATGTTACATTCAATACAGCGTTGAACTCCATCGTGCTGGAGGACTCGCCCATCGTATCATGAACTGTGCCTAGACTACCGAGTTTACGGGTATACAAGGAACCATGAAAGGTAACCCACATCCCTCGTCCATGCGGTTCAGCACACCGTGGGTGTAAGCACATGAAAAATAAGACATATAACCTAAAACGAGCGTATCTTTTGCGTCCGTTGTCCGTTAGGGGCATAATTTTATTCTAGAAAGCTTGCGGCGAGGCCAACACTGACAAAAAGCAAAATTCAAAGAGTAGAATAGTATATAATTTTACAAAAAATAAATACATCCCTATGGTTGAGATACTGTCCTGAGTACCTCCTACTGCTAGCATGTTGCATTCAATACAACGATGAACTTCATCATTGTGCAGGACTCGCCCACCGTATCATGAACCGCGCCTAGAATCCCGTGTTAATGGCTATACAAGGAACCATGGAAGGTAACCCACATCCCATGGCCATGCGGTACAGCACACCGTGGGTGTAAGCACATAAAAAATGAGACCTATAACCTAAAACGAGCATAACTTTTGCATCCGTTGTCCGATCGGGGCATATTTTTTTTTCTAGAAAGCTTGCGGTGAGGCCAACACCGACAAAACTGAAATTCAAAGAGTAGAATAGTATATAATTTTACAAAAAATAAATACATCCATATGGTTGAGATACTGCCCTGAGTACCTCCTACTGATAGGATGTTACATTCAATACAGCGTCGATCTCCATCACTGTGGAGGACTCGCCCACCGTATCATGAACTGTGCCTAGACTACTGAGTTTATGGGTACACAAGGAACCATGGAAGGTAACCCACATCCCTCGGCCACATGGTTCAGCACATCATGGGTGTAAGCACATGAAAAATGAGACCTATATCCTAAAACGAGCGTAACTTTTATGTCCGTCGTCCGTTAGGGGCATACTTTTTTTTCTAGAAAGCTTGTGGTGAGGCCAACACCAACAGATAGCGAAATTCAAAGAGTAGAATAGTATATAATTTTTCAAAAAATAAATACTTCCTTGTGGTTGAGATACTGCCCCGAGTACCTCCTACTGCTAGCATAACTTTTGCATCTGTTGTCCGATCGGGGCATACTTTTTTTTATAGAAAGGTTGTGGCGAGGCCAACACCGACAAAAAGCAAAATTCAAAGTGTAGAATAGTATATAATTTTTTTCAAAATAAATGCTTCCCTACAGTTAAGATATAGCCCCGAATACCTCCTACTGCCAGCATGTTACATTCAATACAGTGATGAACTCCGTCGTGGTGGAGGACTCGCCTACCGTATCATGAACCGTGCCTAGACTACTGAGTCTATGGATACACAAGGAACCATAGAAGGTAACCCACATCCCACAGCCACACGTAAAATGAGCATAACTTTTGCATCCGTTGTCCGATCGGGGCATAACTTTTTTCAAGAAAGCTTGCGGCGAGGCCAACACCTACAGAAAGTGAAATTCAAAGAGTAGAATAGTATATAATTTTTTCAAAATAAATACTTCCCTATGGTTAAGATACCGCCCCGAATACCTCCTACTGCCAGCATGTTACATTCAATACAGCGTTGAACTCCATCGTGCTGGAGGTCTCACCCACCATATCATGAACCGCGCCTAGACTACCAAGTTTATGGGTACACAAGGAACCATGCAAGGTAACCCACATCCCTCGGCCACACGGTTCAGCACAAGGTGGGTGTAAGCACATGAAAAATGAGACACATAACCTAAAACGAGCGTAACTTTTGCATCCGTTACGCTTTTTGTCAGTGTTGGCCTTGCCGCAACCATGGAAGGTAACCCACATCCCTCGGCCACGCGGTTCAGCACACCGTGGGTGTAAGCACATGAAAAATGAGACAGATAACCTATAACGAGCGTAACTTTTGCTTCTGTTGTCCGTTAGAGCATACTTTTATTCTAGAAAGCTTGCGGCAAGGCCAACACTGACAAAAAGCGAAATTCAAAGAGTAGAATAGTGTATAATTTTACAAAAAATAAATACATCGCTATGGTTGAGATACTGTCCTGAGTACCTCCTACTGCTAGCATGTTACATTCAATACAACGACGAACTTCATCGCTGTGCAGTACTCGCCCACCGTATCATGAACCACGCCTAGACTACCGAGTTTATGGCTATACAAGGAACCGTGGAAGGTAACCCACATCCCACGGCCATGCGGTTCAGCACACCGTGGGTGTAAGCACATGAAAAATGAGACCTATAACCTAAAACGAGCATAACTTTCGCGTCCGTTGTCTGATCGGGGCATACTTTTTTTTCTAGAAAGCTTGTGGTGAGGCCAACACCAACAAAAAGCGAAATTGAATGAGTAGAATAGTATATAATTTTACAAAAAATAAATACATTCCTATCATTGAGATACTGCCCTGAGTACCTCCTACTGCTACCAAATTACATTCAATACAGCGTCGAACTCCATCGTTGTGGAGGACTCGCCCATCGTATCATGAACTGCACCTAGACTACCCAGTTTTTCGGTACACAAGGAACCATGGAAGGTAACCCACATCCCTCGGCCACGCGGTTCAGTACATCGTGGGTGTAAGCACATGAAAAATGAGATCTATAACTTAAAACAAGCCTAACTCTTGCGTCCGTTGTCTGTTAGGGGCATACATTTTTTTCTGGAAAGCTTGCGGTGAGGCCAACACCGACAAATAGCGAAATTCAAAGAGTAGAATAGTATGTAGTTTTACAAGAAATAAATACTTCCCTGTGGTTGAGATACCGCCCCGAGTACCTCCTATTGCTAGCATGTACATTCAATACAACCTCAAACTCCATCGCTGTGGAGGACTCGCCCACCGTATCATGAATCGTGCCTAGACTACCGAGTTTACGAGTATACAAGGAACCATGGATGGTAACCCACATCCCTCGTCCACGCGGTTCAGCACACTGTGGGTGTAAGCACATGAAAAATGAGACCTATAACCTAAAATGAGCATAACTTTTGCATTCGTTGTCTTATCGAGGCATACTTTTTTTTCTAGAAAGCTTGCGGCGAGGCCAACACCGACAATAAGCGAAATTCAAAGAGTAGAATAGTATATAATTTTTTTTGAAATAAATACTTTCCCATGGTTAAGATACCGCCCTGAATACCTCCTACTGCCAGCATGTTACATTCAATACAGCGTCCAACTCCATCGTGGTGGAGGACTCGCCTACTGTATCATGAACCGCGCCTAGACTACCGAGTTTATGGGTACACAAGGAACCATGGAAGGTAACCCTCATCCCTCGGCCATGCGATTCAGCACACCATGGGTGTAAGCACATGAGAAATGAGACGTATAACCTAAAATGAGCATAACTTTTGTATCTATTGTCCGATCGGGGCATACTTTTTTTTCTAGAAAGCTTGTGGCGAGGCCAATGCCGACAAAAAGCGAAATTCAAAGAGTAGAATAGTATATAATTTTTTTCAAAATAAATACTTCCCTATAGTTAAGATATCGCCCCGAATACCTCCTACTGCCAGCATGTTACATTCAATACAGCGACGAACTCTGTCATGGTGGAGGACTCGCCTACCGTATCATGAACCGCGCCTAGACTACCATGTTTATTAGTACACAAGGAACCATGGAAGGTAACCCACATCCCTCGGCCACGCGGTTCAGCACACCGTGGGTATAAGCACATGAAAAATGAGACCTATAACCTAAAATGAGTGTAACTTTTGCGTCCGTTGTCCATTAGGCACATACTTTTTTTCTAGGAAGCTTGCGGTGAGACCAACACCGACAAAAATCTAAATTCAAAGAGTATAATAGTATATAATTTTACAAAAAATAGATACATCCCTATGGTTGAGATACAGCCCTGAGTACCTCCTACTGCTAGCATGTTACATTCAATACAGCGTCGAACTCCATCGCTGTGGAGGACTCGCCCATCGTATCATGAACTGCTCCTAGGCTACCGAGTTTATGGGTACACAAGGAACCATGGAAGGTAACCCACATCCCTCGGCCACGCGGTTCAGCACACCGTGGGTGTAAGGACATGAAAAATGAGACAGATAACCTATAACGAGCATAACTTTTGCTTCCGTTGTCCGTTAGAGGCATACTTTTATTCTAGAAAGCTTGCGGCAAGGCCAACACTGACAAAAAGCAAAATTCAAAGAGTAGAATAGTGTATAATTTTACAAAAAATAAATACATCGCTATGGTTGAGATACTGTCCTGAGTACCTCCTACTGCTAGCATGTTACATTCAATACAACGACGAACTTCATCGTTGTGTAGGACTCGCCCACTGTATCATGAACCACGCCTAGACTACCGAGTTTATGGCTATACAAGGAACCGTGGAAGGTAACCCACATCCCACGGCCATGCGGTTCAGCACACCGTGGGTGTAAGCACATGAAAAATGAGACCTATAACCTAAAACGAGCATAACTTTCGCGTCCGTTGTCTGATCGGGGCATACTTTTTTTTCTTGAAAGCTTGTGGTGAGGCCAACACCAACAAAAAGCGAAATTGAATGAGTAGAATAGTATATAATTTTACAAAAAATAAATACGTTCCTATCGTTGAGATACTGCCCTGAGTACCTCCTACTGCTACCAAATTACATTCAATACAGCGTCGAACTCCATCGCTGTGGAGGACTCGCCCATCGTATCATGAACTGCATCTAGACTACCCAGTTTTTCGGGATACAAGGAACCATGGAAGGTAACCCACATCCCTCGGCCACGCGGTTCAGTACATCGTGGGTGTAAGTACATGAAAAATGAGATCTATAACTTAAGACAAGCCTAACTTTTGCGTCCGCTGTCTGTTAGGGGCATACTTTTTTTCAAGAAAGCTTGCGGTGAGGCCAACACCGACAGATAGCGAAATTCAAAGAGTAGAATAGTATGTAGTTTTACAAAAAATAAATACTTCCCTGTGGTTGAGATACCGCCCCGAGTACCTCCTACTGCTAGCATGTACATTCAATACAACCTCAAACTCCATCGCTGTGGAGGACTCGCCCACCGTATCATGAATCATGCCTAGACTACCGAGTTTACGGGTATACAAGGAACCATGGATGGTAACCCACATCCCTCGTCCACGCGGTTCAGCACACTGTGGGTGTAAGCACATGAAAAATGAGACCTATAACCTAAAATGAGCATAACTTTTGCATCCGTTGTCCTATCGAGGCATACTTTTTTTTCTGGAAAGCTTGCGGCGAGGCCAACACCGACAATAAGCGAAATTCAAAGAGTAGAATAGTATATAATTTTTTTGAAATAAATACTTTTCCATGGTTAAGATACCGTCCCGAATACCTCCTACTGCTAGCATGTTACATTCAATACAACGTCCAACTCCATCATGGTGGAGGACTCGGCTACTGTATCATGAACCGCGCCTAGACTACCGAGTTTATGGGTACACAAGGAACCATGGAAGGTAACCCTCATCCCTCGGCCATGCGATTCAGCACACCATGGGTGTAAGCACATGAGAAATGAGACGTATAACCTAAAATGAGCATAACTTTTGTATCTGTTGTCCGATCGGGGCATACTTTTTTTTCTAGAAAGCTTGTGGCGAGGCCAATGCCGACAAAAAGCGAAATTCAAGGAGTAGAATAGTATATAATTTTTTTCAAAATAAATACTTCCCTATAGTTAAGATATCGCCCCGAATACGTCCTACTGCCAGCATGTTACATTCAATACAGCGACGAACTCTGTCATGGTGGAGGACTCGCCTACCGTATCATGAACCGCGCCTAGACTACCATGTTTATGAGTACACAAGGAACCATGGAAGGTAACCCACATCCCTCGGCCACGCGGTTCAGCACACCGTGGGTATAAGCACATGAAAAATCAGACCTATAACCTAAAATGAGTGTAACTTTTGCGTCCGTTGTCTATTAGGCACATACTTTTTTCTAGAAAGCTTGCAGCGAGACCAACACCGACAAAAAGCAAAATTCAAAGAGTACAATAGTATATAATTTTACAAAAAATAGATACATCCCTATGGTTGAGATACAGCCCTGAGTACCTCCTACTGCTAGCATGTTACATTCAATACAGCGTCGAACTCCATCGCTGTGGAGGACTCGCCCATCGTATCATGAACTGCTCCTAGACTACCGAGTTTATGGGTACACAAGGAACCATGGAAGGTAACCCACATCCCTCGGCCACGCGGTTCAGCACACCGTGGGTGTAAGCACATGAAAAATGAGACACATAACCTAAAACGAGCGTAACTTTTGCATCCGTTGTCCGTTAGAGGCATACTTTTATTCTAGAAAGCTTGCGGCGAGGCCAACACTGACAAAAAGCAAATTTCAAAGAGTGGAATAGTGTATAATTTTGCATAAAATAAATACAGCCCTATGGTTGAGATACTGTCCTGAGTACCTCGTACTGCTAGCATGTTACATTCAATACAACGACGAACTTTATCGCTATGCAGGACTCGCCCACGGTATCATGAACCACGCCTAGACTACCGAGTTTATGGCTATACAAGGAACCATGGAAGGTAACCCACATCCCACGGCCATGCGATTCAGCACACCGTGGGTGTAAGCACATGAAAAAATGAGACCTATAACCTAAAACGAGCATAACTTTCGCGTCCGTTGTCTGATCGGGGCATACTTTTTTTTCTAGAAAGCTTGTGGTGAGGCCAACACCAACAAAAAGCAAAATTGAATGAGTAGAATAGTATATAATTTTACAAAAAATAGATACATCCCTATCATTGAGATACTGCCGTGAGTACCTCCTAGTGCTTGCATATTACATTCAATACAGCGTCGAACTCCATCGCAGTGGAGGACTCGCCCATCGTATCATGAACTGCGCCTAGACTACCCAGTTTTTGGGTACACAAGGAACCATGGAAGGTAACCCACATCCCTCGGCCACGCGGTTCAGCACACTGTGGGTGTAAGCACATGAAAAATGAGATCTATAACCTAAAACGAGCGTAACTTTTGCATCCGTTATCCGTTAGAGGCATACTTTTATTCTAGAAAGCTTGCGGCGAGGCCAACACTGACAAAAAGCGAAATTGAAAGAGTAGAATAGTGTATAATTTTACAAAAAATAAATACATTCCTATGGTTGAGATACTGTCCTGAGTACCTCGTACTGCTAGCATGTTACATTCAATACAACGACGAACTTTATCGCTGTGCAGGACTCGCCACCGTATCATGAACCATGCCTAGACTACCGAGTTTATGGCTATACAAGGAACCACGGAAGGTAACCCACATCCCACGGCCATGCGGTTCAGCACACCGTGGGTGTAAGCACATGAAAAAATGAGACCTATAACCTAAAACGAGCATAACTTTCGTGTCCGTTGTCTGATCGGGGCATACTTTTTTTTCTAGAAAGCTTGTGGTGAAGCCAACACCAACAAAAAGCGAAATTGAATGAGTAGAATAGTATATAATTTTACAAAAAATAGATACATCCCTATCATTGAGATACTGCCCTGAGTACCTCCTACTGCTAGCATATTACATTCAATACAGCGTCGAACTCCATCGCAGTGGAGGACTCGCCCATCGTATCATGAACTGCGCCTAGACTACCCAGTTTTTGGGTACACAAGGAACCATGGAAGGTAACCCACATCCCTCAGCCATGCGGTTCAGCACACCGTGGGTGTAAGCACATGAAAAATGAGATCTATAACCTAAAACGAGCGTAACTTTTGCGTCCATTGGCCGTTAGAGGCATACTTTTTTTCTAGAAAGCTTACGGTGAGGCCAACACCGACAGATAGCGAAATTCAAAGAGTAGAATAGTATATAATTTTACAAAAAATAAATACTTCCCTGTGGTTGAGATACTGTCCTGAGTACCTCCTACTGCTAGCATGTAACATTCAATACAACCTCAAACTCCATCGCTGTGCAGGACTCACCCACCGTATCATGAACCACGCCTAGACTACCGAGTTTATGGCTATACAAGGAACCATGGAAGATAACCCACATCCCACGGCCATGCGGTTCAGCACACCGTGGGTGCAAGCACATGAAAAATGAGATCTATAACCTAAAACAAGCGTAACTTTTGCGTCCGTTGTCCGTTAGAGGCATACTTTTTTTCTAGAAAGCTTGCGGTGAGGCCAACACCAACAGATAGCAAAATTCAAAGAGTAGAATAGTATATAATTTTACAAAAATAAATACTTCCCTGTGGTTGAGATACTGTCCTGAGTACCTCGTACTGCTAGCATGTTACATTCAATACAACGACGAACTTTATCGCTGTGCAGGACTCGCCACCGTATCATGAACCATGCCTAGACTACCGAGTTTATGGCTATACAAGGAACCACGGAAGGTAACCCACATCCCACGGCCATGCGGTTCAGCACACCGTGGGTGTAAGCACATGAAAAAATGAGACCTATAACCTAAAACGAGCATAACTTTCGTGTCCGTTGTCTGATCGGGGCATACTTTTTTTTCTAGAAAGCTTGTGGTGAAGCCAACACCAACAAAAAGCGAAATTGAATGAGTAGAATAGTATATAATTTTACAAAAAATAGATACATCCCTATCATTGAGATACTGCCCTGAGTACCTCCTACTGCTAGCATATTACATTCAATACAGCGTCGAACTCCATCGCAGTGGAGGACTCGCCCATCGTATCATGAACTGCGCCTAGACTACCCAGTTTTTGGGTACACAAGGAACCATGGAAGGTAACCCACATCCCTCAGCCATGCGGTTCAGCACACCGTGGGTGTAAGCACATGAAAAATGAGATCTATAACCTAAAACGAGCGTAACTTTTGCGTCCATTGGCCGTTAGAGGCATACTTTTTTTCTAGAAAGCTTACGGTGAGGCCAACACCGACAGATAGCGAAATTCAAAGAGTAGAATAGTATATAATTTTACAAAAAATAAATACTTCCCTGTGGTTGAGATACTGTCCTGAGTACCTCCTACTGCTAGCATGTAACATTCAATACAACCTCAAACTCCATCGCTGTGCAGGACTCACCCACCGTATCATGAACCACGCCTAGACTACCGAGTTTATGGCTATACAAGGAACCATGGAAGATAACCCACATCCCACGGCCATGCGGTTCAGCACACCGTGGGTGCAAGCACATGAAAAATGAGATCTATAACCTAAAACAAGCGTAACTTTTGCGTCCGTTGTCCGTTAGAGGCATACTTTTTTTCTAGAAAGCTTGCGGTGAGGCCAACACCAACAGATAGCAAAATTCAAAGAGTAGAATAGTATATAATTTTACAAAAATAAATACTTCCCTGTGGTTGAGATACTGTCCTGAGTACCTCCTACTGCTAGCATGTAACATTCAATACAACCTCAAACTCCATCGCTGTGCAGGACTCACCCACCGTATCATGAACCACGCCTAGACTACCGAGTTTATGGCTATACAAGGAACCATGGAAGATAACCCACATCCCACGGCCATGCGGTTCAGCACACCGTGGGTGCAAGCACATGAAAAATGAGATCTATAACCTAAAACAAGCGTAACTTTTGCGTCCGTTGTCCGTTAGAGGCATACTTTTTTTCTAGAAAGCTTGCGGTGAGGCCAACACCAACAGATAGCAAAATTCAAAGAGTAGAATAGTATATAATTTTACAAAAAATAAATACTTCCCTGTGGTTGAGATACTGTCCTGAGTACCTCCTACTGCTAGCATGTAACATTCAATACAACCTCAAACTCCATCGCTGTGCAGGACTCACCCACCGTATCATGAACCACGCCTAGACTACCGAGTTTATGGCTATACAAGGAACCATGGAAGATAACCCACATCCCACGGCCATGCGGTTCAGCACACCGTGGGTGCAAGCACATGAAAAATGAGATCTATAACCTAAAACAAGCGTAACTTTTGCGTCCGTTGTCCGTTAGAGGCATACTTTTTTTCTAGAAAGCTTGCGGTGAGGCCAACACCAACAGATAGCAAAATTCAAAGAGTAGAATAGTATATAATTTTACAAAAAATAAATACTTCCCTGTGGTTGAGATACCGCCCCGAGTACCTCCTACTGCTAGCATGTTACATTCAATACAGCGTCGAACTCCATCGCTGTGGAGGACTCGCCCATCGTATCATGAACTGCTCCTAGACTACCGAGTTTATGGGTACATAAGGAACCATGGAAGGTAACCCACATCCCTCGGCCACGCGGTTCAGCACACCGTGGGTGTAAGCACATGAAAAATGAGACACATAACCTAAAACGAGCGTAACTTTTGCATCCGTTGTCCGTTAGAGGCATACTTTTATTCTAGAAAGCTTGCGGCGAGGCCAACCCTGACAAAAAGCGAATTTCAAAGAGTAGAATAGTGTATAATTTTACATAAAATAAATACATCCCTATGGTTGAGATACTGTCCTGAGTACCTCGTACTACTAGCATGTAACATTCAATACAACCTCAAACTCCATCGCTGTGCAGGACTCACCCACCGTATCATGAACCACGCCTAGACTACCGAGTTTATGGCTATACAAGGAACCATGGAAGATAACCCACATCCCACGGCCATGCGGTTCAGCACACCGTGGGTGCAAGCACATGAAAAATGAGATCTATAACCTAAAACAAGCGTAACTTTTGCGTCCGTTGTCCGTTAGAGGCATACTTTTTTTCTAGAAAGCTTGCGGTGAGGCCAACACCAACAGATAGCAAAATTCAAAGAGTAGAATAGTATATAATTTTACAAAAAATAAATACTTCCCTGTGGTTGAGATACCGCCCCGAGTACCTCCTACTGCTAGCATGTTACATTCAATACAGCGTCGAACTCCATCGCTGTGGAGGACTCGCCCATAGTATCATGAACTGCTCCTAGACTACCGAGTTTATGGGTACACAAGGAACCATGGAAGGTAACCCACATCCCTCGGCCACGCGGTTCAGCACACCGTGGGTGTAAGCACATGAAAAATGAGACACATAACCTAAAACGAGCGTAACTTTTGCATCCGTTGTCCGTTAGAGGCATACTTTTATTCTAGAAAGCTTGCAGCGAGGCCAACACTGACAAAAAGCGAATTTCAAAGAGTAGAATAGTGTATAATTTTACATAAAATAAATACATCCCTATGGTTGAGATACTGTCCTGAGTACCTCGTACTGCTAGCATGTTGCATTCAATACAACGACGAACTTTATCGCTGTGCAGGACTCGCCACCGTATCATGAACCATACCTAGACTACCGAGTTTATGGCTATACAAGGAACCACGGAAGGTAACCCACATCCCACGGCCATGCGGTTCAGCACACCGTGGGTGTAAGCACATGAAAAAATGAGACCTATAACCTAAAACGAGCATAACTTTCGTGTCCGTTGTCTGATCGGGGCATACTTTTTTTTCTAGAAAGCTTGTGGTGAGGGCAACACCATCAAAAAGCAAAATTGAATGAGTAGAATAGTATATAATTTTACAAAAAATAGATACATCCCTATCATTGAGATACTGCCGTGAGTACCTCCTACTGCTTGCATATTACATTCAATACAGCGTCGAACTCCATCGCAGTGGAGGACTCGCCCATCGTATCATGAACTGCGCCTAGACTACCCAGTTTTTGGGTACACAAGGAACCATGGAAGGTAACCCACATCCCACGGCCATGCGGTTCAGCACACCGTGGGTGTAAGCACATGAAAAATGAGATCTATAACCTAAAACAAGCGTAACTTTTGCATCCGTTATCCGTTAGAGGCATACTTTTATTCTAGAAAGCTTGCGGCGAGGCCAACACCAACAGATAGCAAAATTCAAAGAGTAGAATAGTATATAATTTTACAAAAAATAAATACTTCCCTGTGGTTGAGATACCGCCCCGAGTACCTCCTACTGCTAGCATGTTACATTCAATACAACGACGAACTCCGTCGCTGTGCAGGACTCACCCACCGTATCATGAACCATGCCTAGACTACCGAGTTTATGGCTATACAAGGAACCACGGAAGGTAACCCACATCCCACGGCCATGCGGTTCAGCACACCGTGGGTGTAAGCACATGAAAAAATGAGACCTATAACCAAAAACGAGCATAACTTTCGTGTCCGTTGTCCGTTAGAGGCATACTTTTTTTCTAGAAAGCTTGCGGTGAAGCCAACACCAACAAAAAGCAAAATTCAAAGAGTAGAATAGTATATAATTTTACAAAAAATAAATACTTCCCTGTGGTTGAGATACTGTCCTGAGTACCTCCTACTGCTAGCATATTACATTCAATACAACCTCAAACTCCATCGCAGTGGAGGACTCACCCACCGTATCATGAACCACGCCTAGACTACCGAGTTTATGGCTATACAAGGAACCATGGAAGATAACCCACATCCCACGGCCATGCGGTTCAGCACACCGTGGGTGCAAGCACATGAAAAATGAGATCTATAACCTAAAACAAGCGTAACTTTTGCGTCCATTGGCCGTTAGAGGCATACTTTTTTTCTAGAAAGCTTGCGGTGAGGCCAACACCGACAGATAGCAAAATTCAAAGAGTAGAATAGTATATAATTTTACAAAAAATAAATACTTCCCTGTGGTTGAGATACTGTCCTGAGTACCTCCTACTGCTAGCATGTAACATTCAATACAACCTCAAACTCCATCGCTGTGCAGGACTCACCCACCGTATCATGAACCACGCCTAGACTACCGAGTTTATGGCTATACAAGGAACCATGGAAGATAACCCACATCCCACGGCCATGCGGTTCAGCACACCGTGGGTGCAAGCACATGAAAAATGAGATCTATAACCTAAAACAAGCGTAACTTTTGCGTCCGTTGTCCGTTAGAGGCATACTTTTTTTCTAGAAAGCTTGCGGTGAGGCCAACACCAACAGATAGCAAAATTCAAAGAGTAGAATAGTATATAATTTTACAAAAAATAAATACTTCCCTGTGGTTGAGATACCGCCCCGAGTACCTCCTACTGCTAGCATGTTACATTCAATACAGCGTCGAACTCCATCGCTGTGGAGGACTCGCCCATCGTATCATGAACTGCTCCTAGACTACCGAGTTTATGGGTACATAAGGAACCATGGAAGGTAACCCACATCCCTCGGCCACGCGGTTCAGCACACCGTGGGTGTAAGCACATGAAAAATGAGACACATAACCTAAAACGAGCGTAACTTTTGCTTCCGTTGTCCGTTAGAGGCATACTTTTATTCTAGAAAGCTTGCGGCGAGGCCAACACTGACAAAAAGCGAATTTCAAAGAGTGGAATAGTGTATAATTTTACATAAAATAAATACATCCCTATGGTTGAGATACTGTCCTGAGTACCTCGTACTACTAGCATGTAACATTCAATACAACGACGAACTTTATCGCTGTGCAGGACTCGCCCACGGTATCATGAACCACGCCTAGACTACCGAGTTTATGGCTATACAAGGAACCATGGAAGGTAACCCACATCCCACGGCCACGCGATTCAGCACACCGTGGGTGCAAGCACATGAAAAAATGAGATCTATAACCTAAAACAAGCGTAACTTTCGCGTCCGTTGTCCGTTAGAGGCATACTTTTTTTTCTAGAAAGCTTGTGGTGAGGCCAACACCAACAAAAAGCAAAATTCAAAGAGTAGAATAGTATATAATTTTACAAAAAATAGATACATCCCTATCATTGAGATACCGCCCCGAGTACCTCCTGCTGCTTGCATATTACATTCAATACAGCGTCGAACTCCATCGCAGTGGAGGACTCGCCCATCGTATCATGAACTGCGCCTAGACTACCGAGTTTATGGGTACACAAGGAACCATGGAAGGTAACCCACATCCCTCGGCCACGCGGTTCAGCACACCGTGGGTGTAAGCACATGAAAAATGAGATCTATAACCTAAAACGAGCGTAACTTTTGCATCCGTTATCCGTTAGAGGCATACTTTTATTCTAGAAAGCTTGCGGCGTGGCCAACACTGACAAAAAGCGAATTTCAAAGAGTAGAATAGTGTATAATTTTACATAAAATAAATACATCCCTATGGTTGAGATACTGTCCTGAGTACCTCGTACTGCTAGCATGTTACATTCAATACAACGACGAACTTTATCGCTGTGCAGGACTCGCCACCGTATCATGAACCACGCCTAGACTACCGAGTTTATGGCTATACAAGGAACCATGGAAGGTAACCCACATCCCACGGCCATGCGATTCAGCACACCGTGGGTGTAAGCACATGAAAAAATGAGACCTATAACCTAAAACGAGCATAACTTTCGCGTCCGTTGTCTGATCGGGGCATACTTTTTTTTCTAGAAAGCTTGTGGTGAGGGCAACACCATCAAAAAGCAAAATTGAATGAGTAGAATAGTATATAATTTTACAAAAAATAGATACATCCCTATCATTGAGATACTGCCGTGAGTACCTCCTACTGCTTGCATATTACATTCAATACAGCGTCGAACTCCATCGCAGTGGAGGACTCGCCCATCGTATCATGAACTGCGCCTAGACTACCCAGTTTTTGGGTACACAAGGAACCATGGAAGGTAACCCACATCCCTCGGCCACGCGGTTCAGCACACCGTGGGTGTAAGCACATGAAAAATGAGATCTATAACCTAAAACGAGCGTAACTTTTGCATCCGTTATCCGTTAGAGGCATACTTTTATTCTAGAAAGCTTGCGGCGAGCCCAACACTGACAAAAAGCGAAATTGAAAGAGTAGAATTGTGTATAATTTTACAAAAAATAAATACATCCCTATGGTTGAGATACTGTCCTGAGTACCTCGTACTGCTAGCATGTTACATTCAATACAACGACGAACTTTGTCGCTGTGCAGGACTCGCCACCGTATCATGAACCATGCCTAGACTACCGAGTTTATGGCTATACAAGGAACCACGGAAGGTAACCCACATCCCACGGCCATGCGGTTCAGCACACCGTGGGTGTAAGCACATGAAAAAATGAGACCTATAACCAAAAACGAGCATAACTTTCGTGTCCGTTGTCTGATCGGGGCATACTTTTTTTTCTAGAAAGCTTGTGGTGAAGCCAACACCAACAAAAAGCGAAATTGAATGAGTAGAATAGTATATAATTTTACAAAAAATAGATACATCCCTATCATTGAGATACTGCCCTGAGTACCTCCTACTGCTAGCATATTACATTCAATACAGCGTCGAACTCCATCGCAGTGGAGGACTCGCCCATCGTATCATGAACTGCGCCTAGACTACCCAGTTTTTGGGTACACAAGGAACCATGGAAGGTAACCCACATCCCTCAGCCACGCGGTTCAGCACACCGTGGGTGTAAGCACATGAAAAATGAGATCTATAACCTAAAACGAGCGTAACTTTTGCGTCCATTGGCCGTTAGAGGCATACTTTTTTTCTAGAAAGCTTACGGTGAGGCCAACACCGATAGATAGCGAAATTCAAAGAGTAGAATAGTATATAATTTTACAAAAAATAAATACTTCCCTGTGGTTGAGATACTGTCCTGAGTACCTCCTACTGCTAGCATGTAACATTCAATACAACCTCAAACTCCATCGCTGTGCAGGACTCACCCACCGTATCATGAACCACGCCTAGACTACCGAGTTTATGGCTATACAAGGAACCATGGAAGATAACCCACATCCCACGGCCATGCGGTTCAGCACACCGTGGGTGCAAGCACATGAAAAATGAGATATATAACCTAAAACAAGCGTAACTTTTGCGTCCGTTGTCCGTTAGAGGCATACTTTTTTTCTAGAAAGCTTGCGGTGAGGCCAACACCAACAGATAGCAAAATTCAAAGAGTAGAATAGTATATAATTTTACAAAAAATAAATACTTCCCTGTGGTTGAGATACCGCCCCGAGTACCTCCTACTGCTAGCATGTTACATTCAATACAGCGTCGAACTCCATCGCTGTGGAGGACTCGCCCATCGTATCATGAACTGCTCCTAGACTACCGAGTTTATGGGTACACAAGGAACCATGGAAGGTAACCCACATCCCTCGGCCACGCGGTTCAGCACACCGTGGGTGTAAGCACATGAAAAATGAGACACATAACCTAAAACGAGCATAACTTTCGCGTCCGTTGTCTGATCGGGGCATACTTTTTTTTCTAGAAAGCTTGTGGTGAGGCCAACACCAACAAAAAGTGAAATTGAATGAGTAGAATAGTATATAATTTTACAAAAAATAGATACATCCCTATCATTGAGATACTGCCGTGAGTACCTCCTACTGCTTGCATATTACATTCAATACAGCGTCGAACTCCATCGCAGTGGAGGACTCGCCCATCGTATCATGAACTGCGCCTAGACTACCCAGTTTTTGGGTACACAAGGAACCATGGAAGGTAACCCACATCCCTCGGCCACGCGGTTCAGCACACCGTGGGTGTAAGCACATGAAAAATGAGATCTATAACCTAAAACGAGCGTAACTTTTGCATCCGTTATCCGTTAGAGGCATACTTTTATTCTAGAAAGCTTGCGGCGAGCCCAACACTGACAAAAAGCGAAATTGAAAGAGTAGAATTGTGTATAATTTTACAAAAAATAAATACATCCCTATGGTTGAGATACTGTCCTGAGTACCTCGTACTGCTAGCATGTTACATTCAATACAACGACGAACTTTGTCGCTGTGCAGGACTCGCCACCGTATCATGAACCATGCCTAGACTACCGAGTTTTATGGCTATACAAGGAACCACGGAAGGTAACCCACATCCCACGGCCATGCGGTTCAGCACACCGTGGGTGTAAGCACATGAAAAAATGAGACCTATAACCAAAAACGAGCATAACTTTCGTGTCCGTTGTCTGATCGGGGCATACTTTTTTTTTCTAGAAAGCTTGTGGTGAGGCCAACACCAACAAAAAGTGAAATTGAATGAGTAGAATAGTATATAATTTTACAAAAAATAGATACATCCCTATCATTGAGATACTGCCGTGAGTACCTCCTGCTGCTTGCATATTACATTCAATACAGCGTCGAACTCCATCGCAGTGGAGGACTCGCCCATCGTATCATGAACTGCGCCTAGACTACCCAGTTTTTGGGTACACAAGGAACCATGGAAGGTAACCCACATCCCTCGGCCACGCGGTTCAGCACACCGTGGGTGTAAGCACATGAAAAATGAGATCTATAACCTAAAACGAGCGTAACTTTTGCATCCGTATCCGTTAGAGGCATACTTTTATTCTAGAAAGCTTGCGGCGTGGCCAACACTGACAAAAAGCGAATTTCAAAGAGTGGAATAGTGTATAATTTTACATAAAATAAATACATCCCTATGGTTGAGATACTGTCCTGAGTACCTCGTACTGCTAGCATGTTACATTCAATACAACGACGAACTTTATCGCTGTGCAGGACTCGCCCACGGTATCATGAACCACGCCTAGACTACCGAGTTTATGGCTATACAAGGAACCATGGAAGGTAACCCACATCCCACGGCCATGCGATTCAGCACACCGTGGGTGTAAGCACATGAAAAAATGAGACCTATAACCTAAAACGAGCATAACTTTCGCGTCCGTTGTCTGATCGGGGCATACTTTTTTTTCTAGAAAGCTTGTGGTGAGGCCAACACCAACAAAAAGTGAAATTGAATGAGTAGAATAGTATATAATTTTACAAAAAATAGATACATCCC